>APFE030606885.1:34290-85159 GCA_000404065.3 Pinus taeda
TGGGGACATCTCATCTCATTTTTCACTTGCCTCCGTGGGTTTGGGTGATCCTGTTTGACCTCTCATCTGCTCTTTGCCTTGTCACCATGACCTCTGATCGATTGATGTCAAATACTGCCAAGTCCATTGTCGTGCCACCGATATGTTCAAGAGAAGTTGACCTCTGTGAAATATCAACCTCCATCTGATAACTCATATAACCCTGATTCACAAAAAAATTATCTTCCTCTGTCTCGCGTCAATGATGTGGAAAACACTATGGCCCACCTTTGGTCAAGGTCGCTTCCTGTCGACTTCAGCTCATTATCCAGGAAGCTGATCTAGAGACTCCCTTCTGGTGCCTTGGAGCTTGCATGCCTCAATGGAAGGCTCTTCGCATTCGACGCGAGGTTTTCATCATTGGCCTCCGATCAAATGATTCTACGGGTGTTCGACGTCGACTCACTGATTCACACGCCGTAGATTGTACCTGTAGTACCTTGAGGGCCATTGTCATTATTGGTGGTACCTCTCGCGCCTGTTAACAGCTTTCACCATTGGCTGGTAATCAGACGATGTTCCTGCATGTTCGACTTCGACTCCTATATTCGCATGCTTGAACTTGTACTTTGTCCGGATCGAGATGGAGCGCAAGACCCTGGATTTTGTCTGTTGGGATCCAGGCTGCGATTTTGTGGATTATTATGATTATTACGTGACTCATTCACTGGATGGATGTGACCATGCCTAAGTCTATTTATCGATCCTCACTGGATGGATGCGCCCATACCTTGGATCTAGATTATTGTGTACTCTGCTATGGATGGCTACGCCCATACCACATATATCATGTATTTGAGATATCAGTTGTACTTCTCCACGCAGGTTTTCGGGCGGCAGTGTTTTCGGTTGGACATGTTCTCGTAAAGCATTTCACCCCTCTCTCTCTCACTCGGGCCTCATGCTTTAGGGGGCATCTGTTACACAGCAATTTGTCACTGTTCCTGCTACCCCTCTCCCGCATCTTGGAGGACTCATTTTAGGACCTATGAGAAGTGACATGGCCTACAAACACTTGCATTGTATTCCCCTGAACATGAGCTTTGTTTGCCCTGAAGACATCTCCTGCTAAAAAACCCTAAAAATAGCTCTTTTTCCATTGGCGTGATTCCATAGTGCAGCCCTCACACCAAGGGGGAAAATCCTCCAAAGAGGGCACCCCAATTGGCACTCTGTCATAGAGTCACACCCGCGCCAACGATAATTAGAGGTGTTTTTTAACAAATAAATGGTGGAAGTTTCGTCCTAACAAATTCCTGGACTGCTATCTATCTTGAGTTCGGTGGTTCGGCTACGGATTTCCATAGAGAGGAAGTGGTTTGCCACCTCTCATGGAAGCTTCCTTGATGATATGGCCAATCCCATGATTATTGGCTATGATCCCAACTCCCCTTCCTCCATCTATAAAAGCTTGCGCATTTTCCTTTGCAAGCTAGTTCCAAAGATTCAGAATTGTCAAATTTCCAAGAGCTTCATGCTGCAAGAGCCTTCTTGATTCCCATAAGGCCAAATCCAAGCAAGGATATTATTGTCCAAGATCCAAAGAGAGAGGTTGGTCCTTGTTCCCGACATGCTTTGCGAGACATGTGTTTCTGACTACCCGCCAAAGGAGAATCCAGCGTCAGAACAATGGTTGTATTCCCATTTGATTAATTATTGATGAACGACTATTGGTTATGGTTCCACTCTTATTATTGTTTGTGATGATGATGAGTTATGTCCTTTCTGACTGACATATAGTTGCATATGCTGGATTTCATGCTTGTGTTTGTGTCATTTCTTGTATGTGCAGGTGTCCATTCACAGAGATCGTGAGGATTGTGATCTACCGGAGCAAAGGAATGGGAGCACCACCTCTCCTCCAAACAATAGCGTTGGAATCCAGGTAGGCCTTCATCACTGGTCTGTTTATTTGCAATTAGGAACTTGCGCTATAGCGTTTGATGATTGTTGCTAGACCCGATCTGGGCTAGCAGGGATCGCCTCTGTCCGCAGAGGGGATTTACCTCCTCAACAGTCATGTCCAACCCTATGACAATGAGTACAAGTAGTCCTTTCTCCTTCCTTCTTAGTTCTTGTTGATTTCTTCCCTTTCAACCTACTCTTTCATTTTCCTTCTTTGGAATCTTTGTTCTTTGAATGCTTGAATGGTTTCTTTGAAAAGTTTGACTGAAAAGGTTTGCCACCTAATTCAACATGAATGGTTTGTACACACACTTCATCAAAGTCAGTTGGACTAAACATAAGCAATGTATGTCGCAAATAAGAATGCAAACTTCCAATATACTTTAACAAAGTTTCTCACATGTTTAATGGAACATTAAGTTCTAATTCCTTTTTCCTAAATTCTTGAGTAAAATCTTGCACACTCTGTCCTTTACCTTGCCTTAAATGTTGTCAATCCATTATAGCATGTTGCATATATCCTAAAGGATAAAATTTCTTTCTAAGAGCTTTAACAAACTTAGACCATGAAGAGATAATTTTACCTTTTTGCTTCAAATCTGATTGAGTTTTACTTTCCCACCAAATCAAAGTTGTTCCCCCCATTCTAAGTGTAGCTAACTGAATTTTTGCAGATTCATCAACAACTTTTTGAATTCTACAATACACCTCAAGTTTATTTACCCAGTTATCTAACTTTTGCGAGTCTAAATCTGAACTTGAATGATAAGAGAATAAAGAAGAAGAAGACGAAGATGTTGGAAAAGGAGGTTCATTACCATCAACTTTTTCCTTGCCATTTTTCTCTTTCGAGCCTTTAGAAGATGAAGTTGCATCTCTAGTCTTCTTGTCTTCATAAAGTTCTACAATCATCCTTTGCATATTAAGGAACATTTGTTGATATTGCTCCTCTCCAATGACCTTTGTTTCAGGAGCTTCTCTTTCATTTGGCTCTCCCATCTTCAACTTTTGAGAGACTTTCCTCTTTCCAATCTCTGGGTTTATCTTCTCAAGTTTCCATTCTCCACGTCGCAACTTGGATCTAGTCAACATTCACATTGGAAAATATCCTTCTTATGCATGATCAACCTTGCTCTGACACCAAAATATGATCCAAAAACAATAGAATTGACTATTTGCTCAATTTCTTCAAATATTAACTAAGGTTGCTTTTTAAGTGAATTAATAAGGAAAATGGATTTTATGTGCCTTAAACTTAAAACTTGAAATCTGAAATTGAGCATGAATAACAGAGAAAAAGAAACAAACACAGAAAACTTGATGACGGAGTTCGTCCCTCCTGGATTACATCTTCAGGTCTGCTTCCAATGGACGTCTGTTGTATTAAAAATGTTCATAAAGCTCTTTACATCAAATTCACCATTCTGGAATGTGCACACAAGCATTAATGGCTATTTCAACTGATATATCTCGGCCTCGGCTTCCCAACGCAACTTTTAGATTACAAAAAGGCCCAATATTGGCCAAGTTATGCCTCAAAAGGCATATTACAGGCACAAATAACACAAGTTCCAAAGACACACTTTACAAATATTTTTCCTTTGGCGCATTGGCAATACCTTTTATATAGCCCACAAGAGGTCCTAAGGTCAAACCCGCGAGCCTCCCGAGATTGGCTTTGCAAATATGGTAATATGTTACAACAATATGTAAACATGCGCAACTATATGGAAATACATAGTATTGCGTATAACCGAACATATTAATATAGCAATACACACTTGAAGAATATACGTATATAACATTTGTTATAACAATGTTTTAACTTTAGACCGAGTGGATAAATGAATCTACACGTGCCTTAACCAAAGTTTATACATAGTATATGGTTGTAAAAATCCTTCAACGGTGGCACATTTGTTATAGCCATAGGTTAACCTAAGGCTTGGTAGATATATGTGAATCACTGTGGCATACCACCATTGGAACTATGTAACAAATATAACCTGTGGAGTTGATTGGAGACTTTTCACGAACTGTGGAGGTTGGTAAAACGTTGGCATATGGTTTTAACTACACGCCAGATGTGAAGGCTTTTTTTGGTAGCACGATAAAATGATCCACAGGTTTGGCGAACCGTCGAATATGTCGGATCTGCCAACCTTTCCCCCACATGCAACATAACAATTGTTTAAATATAACCATGCGCCCAAGGATTAATAAAGCAGTGTCGTGGTGTATTGGTAAAGTTTTGTAGTGTCAGCCCGATGGTCGCGGGTTTGACCCACAACTCCTTTGCCTTATTTGGCTACCACGTGTCCTGCTGTGAGACTGCCACGTGCCTTGTTGTGAGACTGCCACGTGCCCTGTTCTAAGACTGTCACTTCGCTTGCTCTGGCTCATTTTTTGTCTGTTTGGGAAAAGCTTCAAAACATGTTTTCTCCCTCATATGAAGGCCCTTTTGAAAATTAAATATACCACCGGAATCAGGGTGATGAGCTCTTCGACTTGGCACTAGTTTCATGAGCATATGAGACTGTAAAATTTTGAGCATTTTGAGGATCCTCCTGGATTAGTTATATAGGTAAGTCTCAATGCAAATAAGGCTCAAGATCCAAGTATCCACAAGTTAAATTTGAAGAAAAGTTCGAAGACAAAGTTGGCATTCTTTAAAATACAAATCATAGTGAAAATCATAAAGAAGATTGGAAGTGTTGTTACCACAAGAAACTATGTCAATGTTTTCAAGAAACCCCATTGAAAAGAATATAACAATATAATGAAGGAAAAGCATCAACAAAGGATCGAACCTTTGCCAAGATATAATATCTTCATAAGATATTCAAGGGAACCTATTTTATCCAAGAATCAAAGTATATTTCTTAGTTATTACTTTTCATGTGCAAATTTCAGGCATAAGTCTAGGGATTGCAAATCTTATAACAAGAATGATTATAAAATTCATTATCATACCTCTAGAGGAAAGTGTGTAGGTATATAAGATCCAAATGGATTCAATAATAGAAACTGTAATTCAGTTGCTCCTCCATTCAGGTACAATATAGAATGATTTAAATGCCACAATCTTGGTCTCATTGCATGAGAATGCAATATGAAGAGGTCACCCGAGAAAAACAAGGTTTGGAGAAGAAAATAGGTTGAGCTAGAAAATGAACATCATGAATTTTCCTTGAGTGCTCAAGGTATCGATATGAGTTGTTGATTGATTATGTACTCTAAGGTATAATCCAAGATTCTATTATTTGAATTTTTGCCTAATGAAGATGTTCAAAGATTATTTTGTCAAAGGTTGAAACCATGGAAAGAATAGGATTTAAATGCATAAGAAATATTGGAATGTTCTCTCCTAGAAGGAGATAAGCCCTAAGAAGCATGTTGAGGACAATACCAAGGATGCTACAGATATGGATGATGTGAAACTTGAATTCAAAGAGAGGAAGAGACTCAGACTCCATGTATAAGACAAGATGAACCAAGGCAGATGATCAATACTAGGGAAGCAATTATTGATAGAAGAGATCATGATGACTAGGAAAATCATGTTGATCATTTAACAAAGTAGATGAGTGTATTTGGACACTTACATATGTCAAGGTTGTGTACAAGTACTTTGGAGATGATATCTCATGCTTTATTTTTCCCAACCTACTCACAAGAAGTGTATGATGGCAACATATAACAAAAGTATGTAGAGATCTTATACATAGGGAGAGAAGGTATGTCATTAGATCCAACGTCTCGAGGATAGATATTGATACTTTTATCTAATCAAGAAGAATTTTTGAAGATACAAGAGGAAGTTGTATATAAGGAAGTATTTGCATGTAGAGGGAATCATATTGATAGGGGGAGATTGTCATGCATGAATAAGGTTCTCAGGGGGAAATTTCATTGATCGAGTTCACAAGAAAGTTCAAGAATAGTTGGATAGAATTGGTAGGCACTTACAGATGAACATATCAAGAAGCATGGCCTTAGGGGGAGACTCCATTTACAATAGCTTCAAGTCCAAAGGAAGATTCAGGAAATATCATGAAGCATTGGAAAGAAGCCATGTCCCTTTGTTATTGATGTCAAAGGGGGAGAGTACAAATGTTGACATACATTGACAAGGAAGAAATCTGAGGAGAGTGAAAATTTTGATAAGAAAATATGAAAGCAATAAGAGATGGGAGAAAGCAGCAGGAAAAATAATCACATCCAATTATGTAGAGTTGAGTCCCCAGTAGCATGTCATGGGGAGTTTAGTCCATTGTGATCAATGACCATCAATGCCTGATGGTGTTTCGACCAATGGCAAAGGGGAAGATTGTTGCATATAACATTGCCATTGGTGACAACAATATTCATTTATTTCAAAGGGGATGCCTAAGGAAGAAGCAATGTTACTCATGAATCAAAGGAAGTGGTATGATTTTCGGATCACTTGCATGTCCTCATCAAGTGAAGTCAAGTAGGTTTGAATTTTATTGATTTTTTTTTCAAATTTTTTATGTCTGAATGAGTTTGTGGATGGTATGGTTGGATATTCCTCTCTGGGACCTTTCCAACGGTATATTTTATATTTTTGGTGTAGCGTTAGAAGGTATTCTTGCATGCCAATAGATATCCTAAGTTGGCCTAGAAAAATTATAAAAGATTAAATTTTATTTTATTTTCTTTAGGGAATAAAGTCGGCCCAGGAGACAAGTTGGCCCAGAAAGGTGAAGATGCATGTCCCTTGGGCTAATTCACCCCCATTAGACTAATATATATACATCATGTGAAATTTCATTTTGGTCATCATTACATCATCTATTATCTGTCGTAGAGGCACCCGCATGTATAACAGAACGAGGACGAGTTGATTGAAGTTTGAATGTGTTTATCTATTATTTGATTGGGCATTGACCAAAGAATTAGGCTGCATTTTGACCACAAAATTAGGTTGTATTTTGACTGCAAAATTTGGCCATAGTTGAATACAGGATATGGCCATAGTTAACCATAGTCTAATGGAAAGTTTGAGTTGATCGGAAACTTATTTTTGACCAAACTGAAGATTATCTCAATAAGTTTCTGGTTATTTTTAAACTTTGTTGAAGAATAATTTTTCCTAGAAGAAAAGTTTCTAGGTTTTCTCACAAGTTTGGGTTTCCTAGGGTAAATTTGTTGTCTCTATTATGTATGCTTGTCTTTCTTTGATATTTATTGTTTTTACTGCATTTACTGTTGATATTTTCTGAAGTGTAATTTCTCAATGATATCAATGGCATAAGAATATTGTGTGGAAGTCATTAGGAAATATTTATCTAGCAGAAAATTGTATTATACTATGAACCTTATAGAATATTCAACATGGTATTAGAGCTTTGTTGAAAGAGAAACCATTGAAGTTAGCTTAAGAGACAAGTATTCAGAAACTTGACTAGATTTTGATTTCTTGTCAATTGGTGCCAAGTCTCTTAATGGAAAATATTATTACAAATCTTCCTAAGGAAGTTACTCTAGAGCCAAAGGGAGTTAAGGAGAAAGCCTCCCTCACCTACTTTTATATAAAGTGAAAAGAGATCCTATCATAACACTTGTATTAAAGTATGTGCTTTTAATATTGATGTATTCGTCTTGGAGTCTTTATGCTTGTGTGATACAAGAGTTGGAAGACTTATGGTCTGTAAACCCTAGAGAAGACTTTGAGGTCACAACTTGTATTGAAGTCTCGAAAAAGAAAGTCCTAGTGTTTTTGGGATGAAACCCTAGAGAAACACATGGAGTGTTGGAGCAAGTGGAGTTTGTGTGATGCATACTTGGTTTATCTCCTTGATAGCATGTGGAATGAATTGTTATATACGCTAGCTTGTTGTTGAGACTTTGGTGTCTAGATAGCTTGATGAATCTATAGGATGAAGAAATCCTAGCCCTCATAGTGTTGAGAAATCTAGGGCATCAAGTATTAGGTAATTTCTCTTCTCATATAACTACTTGTGAGTGATTTTTACTTCTTATATTAGGATATTCTTTTACTTATGTTATTATAGTGTTATTCTTCGTCAAACAGCTACCAATGCATAAACATAAAGAGACAAGAGTCACAAAAAGTAGGTTATCAGCCAGGGCCAAAACCTCTCCCACTTGAGAGGAAAACCCACATAAATTATTCTTCTTATAGAGACTTCAATTGATGAATACTAAGACCAATACCTTTGACTTATTTTCCACTCCAAGACCAGGACACAAATCCTCCTTCGTAAGATTCTTCCTGTAATGATCAAATCTCTGCTTCTTCTTCCTTCATGGCTACTCTTCAGTGTTTCAGTCCCTTGGTTCAGTACTGTACTCCTTGGTTCTAGTTCAGAAAACCTTAGCACATGAGCTTGACCAACTTTGTCCTTATATCTTCTTCGCTCTAGAAGGAGGTTCTTACACAAAGCAAAGAAGGAGAGAAAAAGGTTGCAATATCAGTTACAAGCCAAGGAGGAGGCCTTGGAAAAGTTGTAGCATAACAAGCCTGAGGTAAAAAGTGATTCTTCAATTTCATGTACTTTTTATGATGATGATTTCGCTATTTTTGAGAAACATAGTACAAGAATTGGATCAAAATTGTTAAAGAAGATGGGATATCAGGGGAAGGGCCTCGGCATTGATGGCCAGGGCATTGTGAATCCCATAAAAGTGGAGGAATTGTTTCGCTATACAGGACTTGGGTATGTCAAAAAAGAGGTTGGAAAATGCTCGAAGACAACCAGTGACCAACCAACGACAGATGATGGGAGCACCTCATCACGTTCCAGTGATAGTGAGGATTCCATGAGCACTTATCAGAGGTGCACCAGGAATAAGCGTTCCACGAAGATTCGGAAAGTTTGGAGGAGAAAGAATCATTGTAGTTACTACAACGAGGATGGACACCAGAGAGTGGCATGTCAAATACTTCATGCCTAGAAAGCACCATTAAAGAAATCAGTGTTGAAAAATGGCAACAAGAAATGCTAAAAATAGAAGTGCTAAAAATAGCAGGTTGGGTACCAGTGTTGGATTGGGAAACAGCGAATGAAAAATGGAAGTGCTAAAAATAACATTCTATTTTTTGCAGTTCATGATGGATTCCTATTTTAGTCAGTGCCTGGACTATTCGAATTTGATATTAACGGCACTTTGTAAATTAATTAATTAGTTCATCTTGAGTTAATTAGTTAAGGAAAATCAAACTTGAAGTCTATGTGGGGACATGCAACAGTTTCTCTATTAATTGAGGAATTTATCCATCAGTTAAAGAGATAAGGATGAGTTCTAATTTGAGTAGTAATTAGTTGGCTCAGTTAACTAAGTCAAGTCTAGTTATATTTGATTTAAACAATTTGTTTAAATTAAGTAAGTTCAGTTAGTTAATGCATCCTAGCATATAATTGTTGCACTTCAGATAATTGAAGATTCTCTCATGAATAACTCATGCATGTCAGTTCAGACAGAGACCCAGTTGAGATCAGAAAAGGGATAGTGTACTATCAGTTGGATGAATATTTTTCCTATAAAGGAAGTTCATCCATGATGAGGATTTATCTCCTTCAGGACTGCGTAGTTGGATCAGAGGTTAGTGAGTGTGTGAAAAGGCCAATTCACACAAGTGGTTGCACTGGACCCCAATCAGAATCGCGCAAAGAAATAGGAGGCTTGGAGGGTAGACCAGAGGTTAGATAGAGGCCTTTGACTGTCTATGAGCAGCAGAGTTATTGCAGAGAGAGCAGGATACCTTTTGAGCTGATTCTTTTTGTAGTACTAGTTATATTTCCACTTGTATGATAATACAGAGATGGGGTTTTAGGCTGGTGCTTTCCCCTAGATATTTCTTATATGTTGTGTGTGATTGATTTCTCCATATCAGTTATATGTGTTCTTATTGATATTTCTCAAATTGATTAAGCTTCCGCTGAATTGATTGTAGAAGTAGATCAAGTATTTTGCTATAGTATATTGCATTATCAGGTGATCTACATTTAGGAATTTCTACAATCAGTTGGTGAACATGTTCAACAAGCGAATCTGCCACATTCCTGGTGGTTCACTTTGTTGAGTAAGAGATGGTTTTACTAGATATGGTAGCTTGTTATGGCCGCATTTTTTAAATCATGAGTTGCGAATAATTGTAAAAATGATGATGTGTTTTCCATCGCTTGTTCAAGCAATGATTATCTTTTTGGTTTTTTTATAGTTGGGGTATTGGTTTCTATTATGATGTAAACTTGACCAAAGAGTGTGTATTATAAACTCTTGGCAAGTATGAGGTTGTTTGAGTCATGTGTGGTTTTGTATGTGATTGCAAAGAATGTACAATATTTGCATGGAATGCAAACATTGAAAGTATGGCTTGACAAAGACACATGCAGATTGCAGGATGTGTTCATGCTTTTGGAGGACCAAAAGCTCTTCAGTGGGGAGGAATGGTCCAGGTGGGTCAAGAAATAGAAGTGGCTTTGAAAAAGCTCAAACGTCAAAGTCATCATTTTGAAGTGGAACCATGACCAGATTGTAGTGCTCATCGGCCTGATTCTAATGGTGTGAATGACACTCAAATCCGAGTTCGTATGCTCAAGATATTTGCAGTCAAAGTTCAAGTCAAACTAGGCCCAGTGACAGCTATTAACGAGGCAACAATTGGAAAATTATTAGTGCACGGAATCCAGCCGCCGAAATGGTAAAATTTGTCACCTCTTTAATTTTGTCAGTAAACCCCAAAAACCGATCGAATTTTTTTGGTTAATTTGTTTGTATATAACAAAAAATATATAAAAATAAAGGGGTGGTGGGCCACCACCCTTGCCAACCCACGGCATGGTATTATATATATTATATATTGGGATTGGGGCTCGTGGCTTTGACCCGGGACCCCACCCATTACATAACGGCTATGTATTAAAATGGGTCGGCGAGGTTTGAACCTACGTCGATTGGGTGGCTAGCCCACCCAACTCAAAAACCAACAGAGCTCTAATTCAAACAAACAACCCACCAAAAAATAAATAATGCACTCCAAAAATGTTAATATGCCACCAACTAACCAAGCCAATGATTTCCCAAGTCAGGTTTTGAACCCGGGCCACATGCACTAAACTGGGGCCAAATACCAACGGGCTACCAGGGCTTTCATTGGTAATCCACCCAACGAAAATCATATAAACCACATTTTCGCTCATGCTCCGAACAGAGAGCAAAGGAGCGCATGAAACCCAAAACGCACACGGTTGCCGAGGTGGAGCCATGATTTTCATGTTTTTTGAGACATAATCTTGCAGAAATATTATTTGATGCTTAAGGAATCTTTAGGTTCTCTTGGACACTGATTTTTTACAGAGGTGTAATGATGTTGACTTTATAGTCAGTTTTCTCATAATTTTGCAAGAAGCGCAGTCATGTGCTCATAATTTTCATCCAAGCGGCAGATTTTTCGCCCATCTCCAAAAAAGAATCTTTGGGGGAATCTTCGAGATTCTGAGCATCTAGATTTTGATGGTGTCAGAAAGGGCTAAGTTTATAGTCATTTGACACAATTTCATGCCACGAATTCAACGGTGATGTCTATTTCTGCAGCTAAGCTTTGCATTTTCAATCCATGTCAGAAAATGGAGGTATAAGAGACATTTATGTAATTTGATTGTAATTTGATTTATGTTGTTATTTAATGAAAGAGGCCTCCCCACTTTGAGTCGGGCCCAAAGACATAGCCACACTGGATGAACTTCGTAATCAAATCATCTTGTGCCTTTTCATCTCATGTTGCTTTTGATTTCTGCTTTATTTTATGTGTTTATGTTACTTGATTACATGCTCTTTTAAATGAAATTTTGTATGCATCCATGAAGTAAAATATTTGGATCATCAAAGGAACCATGACTTTGCTTCGATGATGAGCCATGCACTCAACAAGGAGGAAGGCTTTCTTTAAGGGCACAGTTCGGAACAAATAAGGGTGAATGATACTTGGGAGTGCGTTATGTGCTCTTAGAGGATGTAGGGCACACTTCAAAACAAGCAAGGGGTCCCAACTAAGGCTTAAGAGTGCGATATGCGCTCTCCTAGACTTAGTGGGCTAACTTGCGCAACTAAAATTTGTCGAAGTTTGAAAGATCAAACAAGGGGCAAACACAATGAGTTTAGACATAAAATCAAATGCAAAACATACAAACTCATTAATAAGACTTAGAAAAGATCAAACAATGATAAATACACATCAAAACGCCATTTTACAAACACTCCCCAAGTACAATAAACAAAGTGTGTGTGACTACGACCAAAAGTGTCATTTTACAAAAAACTAAGGTTTGTAACCATGAAGTGCACTAGATATGTTCTAAGCATTGCGATGACACTTAGGAATGATCAAGAACAGTTGAAACATGTGGAATGACTTGAAACAACACTAGATGACCAAAGTGACACTTGATACGACAGTTTGGTAGGCTCCAAAATTTGAATGTAGTGAAGTTTTGGAGGGTGTTGTAGCAGTGACAACACCTCCTTAATGAGGTTTACAGAAAAGAGGTACAAGGCAAGTTTGTGACAAGAGGGTTCTCCCAGTAAGAGGGAATGCACTACGAGTAGATTTTTGCTCGTATTACAAATGGTCATATTCTTAAGAATGATTGGTGTTCAAAAGGAAGAAAGTGTAGATTGACATCCATGATCGTGTCTAATGATAGGAACAAATTCCAGTTCCAAGGGAGTCGATAGTCAAGCAAAGTGGAAAAAGCAACCTTCCAAGAGGATGTCATGGGGTTGAGATTGTCAAACTAGATGCTTAGAGACAAAGGGTCTCTAGGAGAAGTATGGCTTCCTTGAGAAAACCATAGCAGAAGGACTAGCTTACATGATAGAGCGAGCATCTACAATAGAAGGAGTTGCTTGTGTGATAGAGGGAGCATCGGTAGGACCACCACAGGAAGCCTTGCATTAGCATTAGAAGGCCTTAGAGATTGAAATGAAGGATTCTTGAAGATAAACTATTTCTTGGGATTGGAGATTCAGATTTGGTGGACCCCATGATGTATAGGAAATTGATTGGATCCTTGATGTGCATGGTTAACACTAGACTAAATATTTTCTTTATAGTGAGCACCCTAAACCAAATTATGGTTGATTCGAGGCATGTACAATAGATGGCAGCAAAGCATGTGGTACTTGTGTTGTACAGTTGGATGTAGTCTGAGATATGTCTCAGGAGATGAAGTGAGTATTTGTAGGAATATACATATTCAACCATAGTATATTGTTGCCGGTACAACAAGACATGAAGCAGTGTCGCTTCAATAGCCAAAAGGACATGGCCAAGTCACTTCATCTGAGACATGTTGTAGAGAGGATCAATGGAGCTCCACTACATATCTTGAGATGAGTAGATTGTGGACATACTTCAAAGACATGCTTAGTATGATGTTGAATGTATCCTTCATTTGAAGGGAAATATGAGGTTTTTTCAAGATTGGGTTGACCATCTCACAAACAATCTCCTAAAGCCATAAAGGACTTTGGTTGGGTTATAAAGGACTTTGACTAGGGCAGATGGATATTGTTGAAGTCCTAATCTATTATGGTTACGGTAAATGGTTACTAGAAGCCGAAGAAACCTTGGAAGTTGAATCCAATAGCTTCTATGTTGTATGTATATGTACATCATTCCTAATAATAGTTGAATTCATTTCCAACAATGTTATCATAACAGTGGTACCACTGTCTTGTTGAATAGCTAGAGCCACTAGTTATGTGGCCAACCAGATGGAGTTCATAGATGGAAAGGAGATGAGATATTGTCACAATTTTTTTGCATTAGGAAAATATATGCATTGGAGGAGGGCCAATTATTGAAGAAGTTTGTATTGGAGAAATGAGGTTGTAACATCAAAAAGAAAAATTGCAGTCAGCCTGCATGAGACTCTTACAATCGCTTACAATATCCGCACAGTTTCTTTCCATATTCATACTGTTGTTCCTTAAGAAACCAATTTCCTAGATGTGGGGAAATTGTGCTTAAGACATTAATAAATATTATTTACTGTCACTTATTTCTTGTTGTGTTCTCAAATGAAGGACTTGGAAAACTTGGTCTTTAACTCTTAATACATGTATGACTAGAACATCTCAGAATGCCATTTGTTGCTAGATATAAATAATGAATGGAGAAAGTTTGAAGGAGAAGTTAAAGATAATATGATGATTTTTCACAAAAACTACTATCTGTAACATAGAGGAACTATGATAATGAGAACTGAATCATAGACAATATGTTGATATTTCATAGAAACTATTATCTATAACTTAGAAAGGAAGTGAGGACTTCAAGTATAGGAGCGCTCTTTTAAGGAATTTTAACTTTATCTACATAAACAAATAAAGACCTGTAGCTTCATTACTATACTTGAAAAGAAGAAAACATAGCATGACACATGACAGAGAAACTTACAAAATTATATGCAACAACTCATTGAAACTTCTGATTCTTTCATTAATCAATGATGATATCAGGAATACAGTGGCCTAGTCTCTGGGTTCTCCAAAATTCGAACCCTTTCTTAGTAAATTTTGCTCCTTTTATACATTGTGGAACAGTTGTTGATTTATAAAACTACCCAAAATATCTAACTTTTTTTCTAACTATATGAAGTAAAAATTATTACAAAAGTTTATAGAGGGTAAAAGACACCTCCAAGAACATGAAATAACAAGAACATAACTGGATTCAGAAGGGGATGATAATTGTTGGCTTGCTCTGTTGATCCACTGTTGAATTCCTCTGTAAATGCCCTAATGATGCTTAATTTGTTTTAGCCGTAATGAAATATGTTTAGTTTGTGTAATCATGGGCTTACCTGGGCATTCTGATTGGGAAAAATGCAAAGAAACATACCGGATTGTCTTCCTCTTCAGCTTTGGCTCTAACCCTGATTTTCCGCTTCACATAATGAAATTAACGCGAACCTTTGATTAATACGGAACTCAAAAGAGTTGATCTTTCTTTATAAATCTGTTTAATCCGCCCGTAGAGTGCTCCGTTGACTTCCGCCGCAAATCACAATCGGCCCGATAATCACTGTAAAACTTAACTTATGCACCCTTAGTTCGCATAACTATGGAAGTGTTGGACTTATGAGTAAATCCTTTATACCTACGCTTTTCTATTGTAAACCTTTTATAATGAAAATATATTATTAAACATGCTTTTTCTACTTTCAATATGGGCTCCGCACAATTTTCGAAGTATACTTTCCCGGCAATTCATCTCCACCGTAGATCTGCGCTTTTCAGATCAGAGAGTATGTAAAGGTTTCAGGTGGGACATAAGCTCCAAGAATACCCGCCCAAAATGGGCGGTCTCCTCTCTCCACCGGCTGCTACGTGTTGAATGATAAGTGGGATCAAGTGAGTTCCAAATAAAACCATTTACCGTTTTTGCTCCGCCCAAAAACCTGCCTTATAACTTTAAATCTGCCTTTTCTTCGGATTCGACTTTAACACTAATTTTTTGTTTACACAGCAAAATCGATGCAAAACACATAAAGCGGAACTGAAAAGGAATTAACCCAATTTAATAAATCTATCGCATCTAAAAACTTTATTGCAAATCGTAATCGTCGATTGAACTAACACCCATTGCTCTGCGGACCTGCCAAAAGTATAAAATATGGTATTTAATAATATCAGGTCCTGAACCCAATCACAAATCGCAGTCGGCATTGCGAACATATACATAAGGCACTTTACGAACCCGCTAGAGTTATTAAACACATTATATATCATTTTGGGTCCAGCCAACCCATATCGCAATCGGCATAGCCACATATATATATTAAGAGTTATGCGATATCATGGACCCGTCGAGGCTTATAAAACATAACATATATATGTTTCGAGTCCGTCATCACGAATCGCAATCGGCAGGTCCATATACATATATATAATTGTGGACCCGCCAAACTTTATAAAACATAACTTATAGTATTTTGGGTCCAGTGTTAACACTTTGACACTTGTTTCCTTTGTAAATCCGATGTATTCCTTTATTTCTTTCTCGTTTCGATATGCACTTATATATATATATATATATATATATATATATATATATATATATATATATATATATATATATATATATATATATATATATATCTCAGGTCTAGCTCCATATAACCGTTTATATAATGACTTGATTTATTTGTATAGTAACTTTGGCTACTCCAGGGCCGATTCTTTTACAATTCTTTCTTTTGTGATTTCAATGTATAATAAACAAAATACTTCATTTACCTTAGACTCTGCGGATGTAAAAAAAATAAAAGAGCTTCATTAAGGTTGAACTCCTACAATGATTTTAAAACCACACATTGTGAATAAAGTGATAAATAAGTTTAAACACAATATAAGCTACAACATCTGGCTCCAACTGCGGATAGTGTTTTTGCCACAGAAGCACTAAGAACCGTAGATTAGGGCCTTATCCATTGGGCACGGAGTCATATATTGCTTCTCCAAACTTAACTGTGTGAAAATTTTGTACTGTGATCCCATGCTGATATCTGCAGTGATAAGATGCTTGCACTTTGATAACAGAATATTGAGAAACATAGATCAGTAGCCTTAGTTGGGCATGGAATCCAAAACTGTGAAAACCCTGAAATCTGACAGCTGAAACCTGACAGTCTTGAAGTCTGAAACCTCTGCAAACCAGTTTCCAACTGAGAAAGTCCCCCTTATTCATCAACTAATAATTAAACTGAAGAACTGCAACTGGAAACCAAATGCTCAACACCTGAGCTTATTTATGTACAAGTTCCTACATATGCATATGATTGACCTCAATCAGGTAAAGTCAATCTTCCAATGGTACCAGGTTAGCATCTGAGTGCCTGATATAGAACCATTATGCCAATTAATCTTGAAAAAACAATTCATTCTGAGTTTCTCCTGAGTTCCAACATTGTGATCCTGAATGTGTTCATCATGTGAAACCTTCCCTCAGACAACAGCCACATCATTGGGGTTAGAAAGCCTCTCAAGAGGAACAAGTCCCTTTGGAAAAATATTATCCTTCAATTGAAAAATCTTCGGATTAGCTATTGAATCTTTTAAACCACTGATTTCTACAACTTTTGTTGTTTCTTCTTATCCTGATCAATTTCTATGTGATGATGTTGGGTTGTGTTATATTCTTTCCACGACTAGCCCACGTAGCTAACAGGGGATTAGAGGGGGAGAGGTCACATGGGGTTTGAGGCATATCCGTAACCCCACTTTATGGGATCCCGGGAAGCGCCCCGAAAAATTTTGGTTTTGGACCTTATGTTAGGTTGGGCGGACCCACCTATGGTTTTGTGCATGATTTCGAACATGTATTTTGGACGTGATGGTTTTCGGTCCATGGTATTGGACGCGATGGTTTTCGGTCCATGGTATTGGATGCTCCGACATGTATAAATATGTATTATAACATTGAAAGGAAAATAATGAAAAATCAAGCTGGTAGCCCTGGTTTTGGAATCTAGGGGAAAATCTTTATGTATATGTATTTTATGTGTTATGCTCTCGCATTGTTTATTTTTTGTGTTTTAGAATTCGTATGCAGGTAATTTCTGTACGGGGTTAAAACTTACATTTGGTATCAGAGCAGTTTTGGCTTCAAGGGGACGCCTTTGTTACTGAGGGGTTTCGCTCGGGCCTATAGTAGACCCTATTCAGTGGGAGATCTGCGAGATCAATTCTAGTGGTGAAAGAAGATGGTGAGCAGTGGAAAGATAGAGATCGAGAAATTTAATGGTTAAAGTTTTGAGTTGTGGAAACTCAAGATGGAGGATCTGTTGGTGAATAAAAATCAGTGGATCACAGTAGATCTGGGTACTAAACCAACAAGAGTGTCCAACAAAAAATGGAAGAAGTTGGATCGGAAGGCAAAAAGCATAACACGATTGTGTGTTTCAGATTCAGTATTGTTGAATGTATCAGGGGAAGCTACGGTGAAGGCTGTGTGGGACAAGTTAGGGACTTTGTACCAATCTAAGTCTCTGGTGAATAAACTGTTCTTGCGGAAAAAGTTGTATAACTTGACGATGAAAGATGGAGACTCGGTGACAAAGCATCTAAAAGCATTTAATACTGTGGTAAGTCAGTGAGCATCTGTTGATATTAAAATTTCAGATGAAGATAAGTGCACAGCTTGTTGTGTTCTCGACCAGATTCATGGGATAGTCTGGTTATTGCAATAGGTAGCAATGCAACTGTCTTGCAATTTGATGAAATAGTCTCAACCTTGCTGATGGAGGAGATGAGACGGAAAAATACGGAGATCCAGAATGTTGATGCCTTGCCTGTACGAGAATGGTCCCAGAATAGAAACAAAAATAATTCATCGAGTGGGAGATCTAAATCTCCAGGAAAACCTATAAAGGTGGTGTGCTAGAAATGTGGAAAGGAATGGCACTACAAAAGGGACTGTAAATCTAAAACCCTGATAAAGGAAAGGGATCTAATAATGCTCCTTCTGCAGAGGTGAAAACCACCTCAGATGAAGGTGGGGATGTGTACTTGGCTTCTTCAAGTACACATGTAGATCATGAGGCATGGTTGATTGACTCAGGTGCATCCTTTCACTTCACTCCCCATAGAGAGTGGTTTTGCGTGTATGAGAAATATGATGGTGGTGATGTCTTCTTGGGGAATGACAGGAAGGCTAGAATTGTTGGTCACGGAAAAAGTAAAGTTGAAGTTGCAAGGTGGAAGGGTTAGAACACTTCCGGATGTTCTACATATTCCTGCATTGGCCAGAAATTTGATTTTTGTAAGCAATTTGGATGATGCAGGTGTAAAAATAGTGTTCGAGAAGGATACCTGCAAGATGGTTCGGGGAGCACTGGTATTGATGCAGAGAGTTTGAACTAGAACTTTGTGCAAGCTGCAAGGTAGCACTATTTTTTATGGGTGCAACAGTTCTGTGGTTCCTGAAAGTGGAGAAGAAAATCTAGTGGTCTCTGGAGAGGACCATGTTGTGGCATCAAAGGCTTGGACATATTGGAAAGAAGGGCCTTCGAATACTTCATGGTAAAGGTATGGTAGAAGGTATGAGTAATAGCTCTCTGGATTTTGATTTCTGTGAAAATTGTGTATATGGGAAGCAGAATCGGGTAAGTTTCCCCTCTAGTGGTAAGAGGGCGAAATAGATATTAGAGCTTGTGCATGGTGATGTGTTTGAACCTGTGAAGGTTCCATCACTAGGTAAGTCTGTGTACTATGTATCATTTATAGATGACTTCTCAAGGAATACATGGATATATTTCCTTAAGAAAAAATCTGAAGTCTTTGACAGGTTTAAAGACTTTAAGGCTCTCATGGAAAACCATACAGAGAAGAAGATAAAGGTGTTGAGGATAGATAATGGTGGAGAGCTTTGCAGTAAGGAATTTGAAGAATTCTGTAAGACGTGTGGTATAGCACAGCAAAAGATTACTCCATATACACCTCGGCAAAATGGAGTTGCAGAAAGAATGAACAAGATGTTGATGGAAAGGGCAAGAAGCATGCTCAATGGTGTCGGGTTAAGACAGGAATTATGGGCAGAGGTGGTGGATACTGCATGTTACCTGATCAACGGATCACCTTCATCAGCGTTGGAGGATAAAACTCCACAAGAGTTATGGACTGGTAAGAAACCCTCTCTTTCACATCTGAGGATATTTGGATGTGATGCATATGTACATGTTCCAAAGGAGAAACAAACCAAGTTGGATAGTAAATCTAAAAAGTGCATCTTTATTGGGTATAAGGATGGTTTAAAGGGTTATAAACTTTGGAACCCAGTCACATGGAAGGTTGTGTACAGCCGCGATGTGGTCTTCAGAGAGGTGAAAGATGTTATTAAACATGAAGTCCAACCAAAGGAACCCGTGAAGATAGAGTTTGAACTAAAGGAGGGAGAATCAGACTCTGTAGCAGAGGAGGAATCAGAAGATGAAGAGCCACAAACTCCGACTGTGAGAAGATCAGTTTGAGAAAGAAGGCAGCCAGAAAGGTATAGTCCATCTGCTTTCTGTTCAAATTTTGTTTTGTCTGTCACTGATGATGATCCCAGAACTATGAAAGAAGCAGTGGATTCAGAGGATGGAAAACTCTAGAAAGAAGCTATAGTTGATGAAATGGCATCTTTGCACAAAAATGAGGCTTGGGATCTGGTGGAGTTGCCGGCTGAAAGGAAGACCATTGGCAGCAAATGGGTGTTCAAGAAGAAGACAAATGCAGAAGGAAAGGTGGAGAAATACAAAGCTCGGTTGGTAGCAAAAGGTTATTCCCAGGTGCCGCGAATTGATTTTGGTGATATTTTTTCTCCTGTTGCCAAGGTGGCTTCTATTAGATTGCTATTATCTATTGTTGTTGCTTTTGATTATGAGGTAGAACAGATGGATGTGAAGACAGCATTTCTTCACGGGGATCTGGAAGAGAAGATCAACATGAAGCAACCTGAAGGTTTTGCAATGAAGGGTAAGAAAAAACTAGTATGCAAGTTAAAGAAGTCTCTGTATGGATTAAAACAGTCACCAAGGATGTGGTATCAGAAATTTGATACATTTATACGGGGACTTGGCTTCACCAAAAGCAAAGTAGATCACTGTGTGTATTTTAAATTAATTGGTGACTGTGTTATTTATCTGGTCTTGTATGTGGATGATATGTCGATGGTTGGAAATGACAAAGAAATTATCCAGGATTTGAAGACCCAATTGTCCTCCAAATTCGACATGAAAGATCTTGGTGTTGCAAACAATATTTTGGGCATGGAAATTAAAAGAGATCGTACAAAGAGAAAGCTCTGGCTAAACCAGAGGAAGTATGTCGAGACAATATTGCAGAGGTTTAATATGCAGGATAGTAAACCAGTGAAGGTTCATATTCTTGTAGGTGTGAAGTTATTTGTTGAACAGTGTCCCAAGACACAAGAAGAGGAAGAGGACATGTTCTGTGTTCCATATGCAAGTGCAGTCGGTAGCCTGATGTATGCAATGGTCTGTACTAGACCATACATTGCACATGCAGTGGGAGTATTGATCAGGTTTATGTCAAAACTAGGGAAGGAGCATTGGACAGCAGTGAAACGGGTTTCCAAGTATTTGCGTGGCACTAGTGATTATGGTTTGTGCTACCAAGGAAGACCAAAATTGGACAGAGTATTGGATATTCATGGCTTTGTTGATGCAGACTAGGCTGGAGATCTGGATCAGAAAAGATCTACAAGTGGATATGTGTTGAACCTATTTGGAGGTGCAATCAGTTGGATGAGCAAGAAACAATTTGTAGTGGCACTATCAACTACAGAGACAGAATACATGGCAGCCACTCATGCAAGCAACGAAGCCATTTGGTTGCAAAGATTGTGTTCAAGTATGGGGTTAGTACAGGGAGCTATAAGGATAGACTGTGACAGCCAAAGTGCAATTTTCTTGGCAAAGAACCCCCCATATCATTCAAAGACAAAGCACATTGATGTTCAGTATCGCTTTGTGAGGACAAAAAGGTGTTGCTGGTAAAGGTGGACACTTTGAAGAATATTGCAGATGCATTGACAAAATATGTGAGCTCTGAGAAGTTCTCTTGGTGTAGAGAGACAATGGGCATTTCAGGGCTAGAAAAATGACTAAGCTCTCTTGTGGCCCCCTGTGGAAATAAAACAACAAGTGGGAGAATGTTGGATTGTGTTATATTATTTCCATGACTAGCCCACGTAGTTAACTGAGGATTAGAGAGGGGGAGGTCACATGGGGTGTGAGGGGTACCCGTGGCGGACCCACATATGGTTTTGTGCATGATTTTCGCACATGTTTTTTGGACATGATGGTTTTTGGTCCATGGTATTGGACGTGAAGGTTTTCAGTCCATGGTATTGGATGCTTCAACATGTATAAATATGTATTATAACATGGAAAGGAAAATAATGAAAAATCAAGCTAGTAGTCCTAGTTTTGGGATCCAGGGGAAAATCTCTATGTATATGTGTTTTATGTGTTATGCTCTCGCATTGTTTATTTTCTGTGTTTTAGAATTCGTATGCAGGTAATTTATGTACGAGGTTAAAACCTACACCTGAAACTCCTCAACTATAGTCAAAGATTCTTTAATCTATTGATCACCTTCAAAAGCTTGCCAATTTTTAACATTACCAGGAACAAAGGGTCTGTGTCTCATCCCTACCTCATATCTTAGCCTTGGATTAATAGGAGGCTTGAGAGTACTAGCAGACACAGCCAATAAATTTGCTAATCTATTCCCATTTCTTGTAATAAATTGAATGTTAAAAGCGTCAAAAAGGTTCTCAATCAAATCCCATACCTCATTTCTGTATACCCTAAGCCTAGGGTTCTTTGTTTGGAAATGATTTTTTTATTTGCTTGATAATCAGCTCTGAATCTCCAAAAGCAAAAATTGACTTAACTCCCATCTATTTAGCTGTTTGTAGAGAAATAATCAAGGACTCATATTTTGCCACATTGTTTGTCGCCTCGAACTCTAATTTAAAAGAAAAAGGAAACATATTACCTCCAGGTGCAATTAGGAGAAAACCAGCACATGTTCCCTCCTTGGAATAAGCTCCATCAAAGAAGCATTTCCACACTTCTTCCGTTTGCAGCTTTGTAATTACATTCGCTAAAGCAAGTTGCTTCTAATTATCTTCAGCCAGCTCTGCATTATCATATATTGTGAAACACGCAAAGTCATCCTTCTCCTGGCTATATACAGGTGAATTACTTGCTCCATTTATTGTAATTGTTGTTACAAATCTAGTTTCTTTGTACAATCTTCTCTCTTCCCCACCAAAAATAGGTATAATAGCATATGTAAAATCCAATTTCAAAAAACCACTCAATTTAGTCCCCCATGACCTAGATAGAAGCATTCCAAATTTATCAGGGATATCTGCTACTACTACATCCATAACCAAGCTTCTAGCTGGAATTTGGGCTAGCGACACTACCAAATCCTTAATAACCCCCAAACATTTGACTTTGTTCAAATCAAAAGAATACAAGTCCCTATAGGGTTTGGTAATTTGAAGATTTAGTTGCTTCATTACTGACAAAGGCATAAGATTTTGTGAAGCTCCTAAATCAAACATACAATTATGTAAGAGGAAGTCATGGACCAATAAGGAAATATAAAAAGGAGGTATTGAAGGGTCTACTTCCATGTGCACCAAAAACCACTACTGGTTTGTCTTCCTGCAGATTTACAATATCATTTATAATCTCATTTTCTTTCAAACTAACAAACTCATCAATCTCCTTTGGATAAATAGGTATTTTTGTCAACTGTGCAAGAGGAACCTGAATTCTTACTTTTTCCAATTCCTTAGTAAGACTAAACAAGCAACCCTGTTTAGCAGTGTTTTCATTCTCATCTTCACCTTTCTTCATGACTGGAATTACTTGAGGAATTGAAACAAGTTTCTCCAAAGGAATTTTTCCGGTTTGATCTTGAAAGACTCGCCTCGAAGTATCTGTGTCTTGCCATTTGCATTTTGTTGCTGCTTTCTTTTATTCACTTGTTTTGCAGACTGAGATTCTTGTGGAGTCTCCTTTGGTGAGGAAGTTGAAACTTGCAGATCACTTTTATTTTCTTGATTTCTTGACCTCTTCCTCGATCTCAAGTCATATTTCTTATGTAGTTCAACCTGCATAAAATCATAAAATTGCTTCCAATATTCATCAATTTTATCATGAATGGCATATGTTTCATCATATTCATACTCTTCTTCTTCGATACCAAGTTCATCTTCATCCACTGGATATAATGTAAAAATTTGATCTTTAGGATGCTCTTGTTTTTCAACAGGACCTGCCTCTATATATAATGGTGCTTGAATTTGATCTTGATCTTTTCTTTCCCTTCGCAAGATTTGCAAAGGTTGTCTTCTGTAGTGGGGATTGAAGTTCTTATTATATTGTGTTTGCTTCTGAAAACTCTTATTTTCTAACTCTAATCTACTTACCTTATTTGACAAAATTTTAATTACATCACACATATCCTCCAATGTTTGACTTTGAGAGGATTCCATCTCTGCCTTTCCCTTGTCTTGGGTAGGTTGTGTTTCTAGTGTTTTTCTTGCAGCCACCAAATTTGCTTCTATCTCTAAAGCATCTATTTGGATTTGATCAAGGGTTAGAGCTCCTCTTTCCCTTAATGTGAATCCAAAATTTGATTCAAAAGCCCCTGCAAAAGTTATTTTTGCACCAGCGGGAGGAGGCTTAAACTCTGCTGGAAGACTATTGTATAATTTGTTAAATCTTCTGACAAATTCGGCCACAGTTTCATCAGACTTGTTCTTTATGGCATTAAACTCTGTTAATGAATATCCATGGTCTCTTTTTTCTTCCCATCTCTGAATAAACACACGTTCCATCTCTTCCCAAGAAGGAATGGTATTATTGAGAAGTCCTTTGAACCATTTCCTTGCTTCTCCATCCAAGGACTGAACAAAGAGTCTTATAACAACATCTAAATGTTCAACATTTAGGCTTTCTGCAAAGTTACAAAATACTACTACATGATTCTCTGTTGTCTGTTCATCTTCTCCTGAAAAACGAGGAAGAGTTTTGAGGTAATCTTGTGGCATTTGATTGAAAGGTTATGGTAGTTGAAGAGGTGCATACCTATTCGCTAAGAATGTAGGTGTTGCCATGATTACTGAACTTTGATTACCAACAGATGTGGAACTTGATTGAGAGGTAAATGGAATGTGCAAAGGAGGTAATGTGGTTATTGGTTGAGGCTGAATAATTATAGCAGGTAAATGAAAAGTAACAGACTCAAAAGATTGGTCTTGATAGCTAGGTTCCTGAAATGAAGATGATGAAAAAGATGACTCTCTATCAGATGAATGTTCAGATAAGTTGTTGCTTGATGCAAACAATATAGGAATTGATCTAGTTGAGATCTTAGACTTCCTAACCCTCCTTGAAAATAGCCTTTCAGGATCTGAAAGAGCTTGAACCTTCTTTTGTGAAGTGTTTGATCTTGTATGGGGCCTTCTTGAAGCTATAGTTATTGCTTTGATTCAAAACAGCAAAATATTTCCTCCTCACCGACCAACCAAAGGGAAATATTGAAACCCAGGGAAAAATCTTCTTGTCTTCTCTCCCCAGCAACGGCGCCAATTAACGTTGTTCCTTAAGAAACCAATTTCCTGGCTGTGGAGAAATTGTACTTAAGACATTAATAAATATTATTTACTGTCACTTATTGCTTGTTGTGTTTTCAAATGAAGGTCCTGGAAAACTTGGTCTTTAACTCTTAATACATGTATGACCATAACATCTCAAAATGCCATTTGTTGCTAGATATAAATGATGAATGAAGAATGTTTGAAGGAGAAGTTAAAGATAATATGCGGATCTTTCATAGAAACTACTATATGTAACTTAGAGGAACTATGATAATGAGAACTGAATCATAGACAATACGCTGGTATTTCACAGAAACTATTATCTATAACTTAGAAAGGAAGTGAGGACTTCAAGTATAGGAGCGTTCTTTTAAAGAATTTTAACAATATCTACATAAACAAATAAAGACCTGCAGCTTCATTACTATACTTGAAAAGAAGAAACCATAGCATGACACATGACAGAGAAGCTTACAAAATTATATGCAACAACTCATCGAAACTTCTGATTCTTTCATTAATCAACGATGATATCAGGAATACAGTGGCCTAGTCTCTGAGTTCTCCAAAATTCGAATCCTTTAGTAAATTTTCCTCCTTTTATACATTGTGGAACAGTTATTGATTTCTGAAACTGCCCAAGCTATCTAACTGCTTTTCTAGCTATATGAAGTAAACTTATTACAGAATTTTATAGAGGGTAAAAGACACCTCCAAGAACATGAAATAACAAGAACATAACTGGATTCAGAAGGGGATGATAACTGTTGGCTTGCTCTGTTGATCCGCTGTCGAATTCCTCTGTAGATGCCCTAATGATGCTTAATTCATTTTAGTCGTAATGAAATACGCTTAGTTTGTGTAATCCTAGGCTTACATGGGCATTTTGATTGGCCAAAATGCAAAGAAACATATCGGATTGTCTTCCTCTTCAACTTTGGCTCTAACCTTGATTTTCCGCTTTACACAACGAAATTAACGCGAACCTTTGATTAATACGGAACTCAAAAGAGTTAATCTTGCTTTATAAATCTGCCAAATCCATCTGTACAGTGCTCCTTTGACTTCCGCCGCAAATCACAATCGGCCCGATAATCACTGTAAAACTTAACTTATGCACCCTTAGGTCGCATAACTATGGAAGTGTTGGACTTATGAGTAAATCCTTTATACCTACGCTTTTCTATTGTAAACCTTTTATAATGAAAATATATTATAAAACATGCTTTTTCTGCTTTCAATACGAACTCCGCACAATTTTCTAAGTATACTTTTCCGCTGATTCATCCCCACCATAGATCTGCGCTTTTCAGATCAAATGGTCTATAAAAGTTTCGGGTGGGACATAAGCCCGGAGAATACCCGCCCAAAATGGGCGATTTCCTCTCTCCACCCGGCTGCTACATGTTGAATGATAAGTGGGATCGGGTGAGTTCCAAATAAAACCATTTACCATTTTTGCTCCGCCTGAAACCTGCCTTATAACTTTAAATCTGCCTTTTCTTCAGATTCGGCTTTAACACTAATTTTTCGTTTACACAGCAAAATCGACGCAAAACACGTAAAGCGGAACTGAAAAGGAATCAACCCAATTTAATAAATCTATCGGATCCAGAATCTTTATCGCAAATTGCAATTGTCGATTGAACTAACACCCATTTGCTCCACGGAGCCACCAGAAGTATAAAATATGGTATATAATAATATCGGCGCTGTGAACATATACATAAGGCGCTTTACGGACTCGTCGAAGTTATTAAACACATTATATGTCATTTCGAGTCCGGCCCACCCATATCCCAATCGGCATAGCCACACACACACACATATATATATTAAGAGTTATGCGATATCACAGACCCGCCGAGGCTTATAAAACATAACATATATATGTTTCAAGTCCGCCATCACAAATCGCAATCGGCAGATATATATAAGCCTCGGCGAGTCTGTGATCGCGGACCCGCCGAACTTTATAAAACATAACTTATAGTATTTAAGGTCCGGTGTTAACACTTTAACACTTGTTTCATTTGTAAATCCGATGTATTCTTTTATTTCTTTCTCGTTTCGATATGCACACACACACACACACACACACACATATATATATATATATCGGATCTAGCTCCATATAACCGTTTATATAATGACTTGATTTGTTTGTATAGTAACTTTGGCTACTCCGGGGCCAATTCTTTTACAATTCTTTCTTTTGCGATTTCAATGTATAATAAACAAAATACTTCATTTCCCTTAAGACTCTGCGGGTGTAAAGAAATAAAAGAACTTCATTAAGGTTGAACCCCTGCAATGATTTTAAAACCACACATTGTGAATAAAGTGATAAATAAGCTTAAACACAATATAAGCTACAACACATACAATCAACAAGCTCGATGATGGATTGTTTCAGAATGTTGTCGTTGTACATGATTGCACGAATGGTACATGATTTGGTTTGTTGGCATTATATATATATATATATATATATATATACTCTCTCATGAATCTCAACAGCCTACACATATGAAGGGCCATATTGAAGTCAACATCGTTACATGTTTCCTTGTCAATAATCCACATGCCAACGCCTAAATGATCATATGATCTATCGACATGCCATCACCTAAATGATCATATGATCTATCCACTACACAAATGAAGGGCCATATTGAAGTCAACATCGTTACATGTTTCCTTCTCAATGATCCACATGCCAACGCCTAAATGATCATATGATCTGTCCACATGCCAACGCCTAAATGATCATATGATCTATCCACGTGCCAACACCAAACCTTGTCTTGTCTTCTGGTCGATATGTGTCAACATATGGTTGTTGACATGTCACTAGGTAACATCGGCATTTTACCTTCCTCTACATCTTTGTCTTCAACTTTAGCAAACCACAAGCTATGCATATGGAGTTTGTTTGATCCCATTCAAATTGCACAGAAAAGCTCTTGACAAGCCCTTCGATATGGAGACTCTTTCAATAAAGTTTAAGAGGATATGATTGGATCAGTTGTGGAGATCCTCCTACTTCACAATTTCAGGCATGTACAACAAATTTTAGATGGCAATTTGATTCCGTATGACAGTGAATCCCATTTCCTTTTACAACTAAGTAGTGCCATTGTACAACAAATTTAAGAGGATCTGATTGGATCAGTTGTGGAGATCCTCCTACTTCACAATTTCAGGCATGTACAACAAATTTTAGATGGCAATTTGATTCCGTATGACAGTGAATCCCATTTCCTTTTACAACTAAGTATTGCCATTGTACATAGTTTATATAGTTCAATCCCTGCAATTCTACAACCCTTTTTTTTTAAACGTCACTTTAAAGTCAAGGCATTTCCAAACTTGTCTTTAGAGACTGAAAATCAATCATCCATAATTTCGAATGATCCAAAACCTTTTAGATATTTGGTGTGTCATGTTGATGATCCCTCAATCCATCTCTACCCACAAAGCTCCCTAGGGCTTTACACTCACAGATTTGGCGACACTAAAAATGTTATGTTGCAAGAGTGAAACTTTATCTTTCAAAAGGTTGAAACTCGTTAAACAATTTCAAAATTGTTGTGCTTTGATTCCATATAACACAAACATACAAAGAAAACCAACATTTCATTTAAAATGAGAAAGCAAAAACTTTCTTATAAAAGGCTACAAGCTATTCAAATCAATTCACTTTATGAATGAAAAATAAGGTAAAAGACTCCCTAAAGTGAAATAGAATGACCTAAAGATGAAATGATTTTATTAATCTCTCTATCTAAATACCGAACTTATTATTATTATATGATGTTTGCTTTAACAACAGTATTCACATAAAACTAAGCAAAAACAGCGAAAAAAACCATTTATACTTATGGATAAAGGTACATTATTAACATGATGGCAATGTACCATTTTTCCTACTACATTAAAATTATAGATACATTCTAATTTGGATAACCTTCGAAAATAAACCTCTTTAATGGAATGTAAAATACATTCTAATTTGAATAACCTTCGAAAATAAACCTTTTTAATGGAATGTAAAATATATTCTAATTTGAATACCTTTTATGTGGCTAAATTAAAGGGAAACCCCTCTTATGGAATTGTGATTGTTAATAGTGCTTTTAGTATCTTGTCGCATTAAATATTCACCTAAAAGTAATAGTGATAATTAATGACCAATAATCAATGATCATAAAATTAATAGACTACACAACCAGGGTTGTTGCTCAATGGCAAGAGTGGTGGCATGCTTAACACCCGACCAAACGTCAGAAGCTTGCGAGGCATGTGCATATTGTTACCTAACATGGGTTGGTTTACCTACGAAATAAAGTTATGTAGTTTCAGCTTCATGGGCTAGTTCACCGTGCAAAGTATGTGCAGATAATTCTTTACCATGAAATGAAAACACAAATTCTAAACTAACAAAATGGGGAGAACCCCCTTTTATAGCAGTTTTGACACCACAAATTGCTGGTCCCTGAAAAAATGTGCTTCTCAGAAATCGTTACATTAGATCCACCAAATAATGCTTCCAACAACTTCAAGAAAACCCCGTGAATCCTTTGTCTAAAAACATCACTAGAGCTAATAACACTATAGTTTTGTGTCTCCAGAAATCCTTTGTCTAAAAACATCATTAGAGCTAATAACACTATAGTTTTGTGTGTCTTTGCCAATTATCGCTCTAAAGCATTAATTAGCTTCTCTTTACATTATACATTCTGCATACAAATAAATCTAATTAATATAATTCCATGATATTTTCGAGAAATGGTGAGTCATTAGAGGTCATTAACAACAGAAAAAATACCTAACCATAAATTCAAATTGTTTTGACCATGATTTGAAACCTAAGTTGAATGGATCACTTAAATTACAAAGCAATCATCTCCCCATTGATCTTCTACTATATTTAGAATGACAACAATATACAGTTTCACTATAAATACAGGTCAAAGTGATATGGGACATGTTATGTTATAGCATATTTGGCCAATTAAGGATCATTTGATCATTTGCTTCCACAGATTCTAGCATACAGACATTGAGAACTAGCTTCCACAGTTTAGCATACAGCCATTGATAATGCATCTACATCGGTGTAGATATAACTAGGTATACAATTACATTTGTTTTACAGAAAAAATTAAATGCAAATTGGGGGCAATATTGTGTATAGTGTGCTGTCTATAAATGTGCTAATGATTTTAAATTAGATTCCATAGAAACGTTAAGTAAAAGATTCTATGGAAAGAAAAGGTTAGTCATAAAATAAAAATAAAAATCTATTGAAAAGCGTTAGACAAGATAATCCTACAGGGTTTGGGGCATGAGACTTTTATTTAGTTTTTTAATATTATTGCTAATAGAATAAATGTCAAAACAAAGATGAAATAGACAGAAAATAAGGTTATCTAATGTCCTTACTATTGCCATATTAAATGCTTTCTTGGCAAAAAGAATGCAAAATCAGCACGCCCAAACCAACATTACAATTAACCACTCAAACCGAGCATATAAATATTTATTTAGCTGGAAAAACTTAGACCTCAAAACATAACTCCTATTCACTTCTGATAGACACCTCCATTCACACCATGGCTTGGGAGGCCCTTAACGCACTTTACGAATATAAAATTGCCATAGTAAGATCGCAGGCTAATACAAGTGACAAGAATTTCATGAAAGCAAGGTTGAACAGCAGGTGGCCTGTAGAAATTTATTTTTTTACACATCTTATTTTTGCTGTGCATCATGTGAACACCCTTGAAGACACCTTTGCATCTTCAGAATGTGTCTCCTCAAAAGCATCAAATGATGTCGAAACATTTATAACAGATGTAAGAAATTTAGCAGCCAACTGCTAGTGAATGACAGGTCAGATTCACTTAAATAATTTCTCAGCAGAAATTTACAGCAACAGAGTTGTATAATTTTAGAAAAGCTTTGGCTTTTAAAAACCCCCTATATAGCAATCTCATAACTGATATTGACTAGTCTAGCATTGAATTGGGAAAAAAAATGCACAACCAACAGCACCGAAAAACATTCAACCTTACAATTTTTTTGTTCATAAGACATTGTTTAGAAATTAGAACTGAAATAATGCTTAGAAACATCAGCATAAAGTGCAGCTTATGAAAAGAGTTGAGTTTTAATTATGCTTTTTGGGAATTGAACAGTTACCTTGATTTTAAAGGGTCATTTTCATCACGAATCAATGGATTGTGGAGATAGATATAGGAGAAATGTATTATATTCTCACAAGTACAACAATAAAATAAAAACAATATGATAGTCGCCTTGAGCACAATAAGAAAAATCTACTCTGCCAACAAATTAGATATATCAAATACGAAGTACGAAACATTCATGTGCCTCGCCTACGGGCAGGTTTGTAAAGTACAACAGTCACAAACTTTGAACGGAAACGATGTGTTAATCCAAGTGCTACCATTGAACGGGTATTTTCTGTATTTCCAATATAAAGATGGTTCAATATCACGTTCTGTGGAAGTGGCAAACTACCAGATGCCTCTACATTTACAGGAGAATTTAACAGAGTATGTTGCAAGTGTGGAGGAACTGTAGGTGGCTCTCTTGCGTCATCCTCATTTCCAGGGAAGGAATTACTGTAACTTGCATCTGGTGAGCTTGGAGCCTCACATTCCATAACATCATTGCCTTCTTGTGTGCTATCCTGCAAAACATGAAATGAACTCCAGGATAAGTAGAGAAAATAAACAGAAATAGTGATGTGGGGGCTATCAAAGTCTTGCTTACACTGTTGTTTCAGACAACTTTTATGGAACACCACAACAGAATAAATTTCAAGGTATTAAAAGACTTGCTCATTAACCAGACTGAGCATCTTCTCTAAAAAATTAATTCTCAAGGATTTATTAGATAGAAGAAAAAAGTGAATAATCACGTGTATAAAAACTTCATTGAAAAGCTTGTCCCAGAATGTGATAGATACAGAGGTTTAGCAGCTTACATGGACCTCCATGTTGCCTAAGTTATCCAGTTTCTTCCGAGTTGATATCAGCTACAAGACCTCATTGATGACAAAATCTCAACTAAAAGCTCCAAACAGCCACAAATTTGTTGCCACCCTTTTAATGAGCTGCCAGAAATGCCTGCAATTCATATCTCATCATAATTAGTCTTCCCCGGTTGTTGAATGGGCAAAAGCTATGCCAAAAGATTGGTTTTGCCTGTAGTTGAATCTCAGAGTAAAGAAGTTGAGCTTAATTTGCCAATGAAGACATATAAACAGAATATAGAGGAGACTACAGGGAAAACGAAGAATTTTCTTTTCAAAATGTTCTTGTACAGATTACAGCGCCCGCAGGACTCGTGAGTCTGCCTGACCAACTTCCGAAAAAGGCACTTGGACCTGGAAACTATGGATCTGATCCCAAACCATTTGACCTTCCTAGACCCACCAAATCGAACCACAGATCCGCCAAGTTAGTTTTGACCTTGACCAACATCTAGGGCTTCAACTTTTGAGCTTTCTTCACCTTTCTACCGGGAATTCAAGCTTGTTTCAATTTTCAGATTTTGTCATATGATTCCAGATTTGATTCTGCCTCAACTCTTGACATATGACATTATGAATCATAATTTCACATCATGCTCCATGATAATTTCAATCTTCTTAATAATTAATGATGTATGATGAATAATCGATCATATCATGTATACTGAATGATATACTTGGTTATTTTCAGATATGTCATCTTTGCATCATATGCAGCAATGTATTGGCATTATAATCAGTGAAATCTCTCATGTATAATCTAAGAGACAGCTATTTTACGTGAAAATCTATAATTTTGTATTTTTCATTTTGCTGAGTTTTCACTGTCTTGACTCACAAGTCTTTTCCGAGCCCTGAACCAAATTTTACTCTCCCACCAAAACAAGTCTTGTCCCATGTCAAGTCCGGTGACAACGCTGTTGACGAAAGCCTTTCAGGAATATGTACAATTTTGAAGAGTGGAACTCTTGGTTTCTTGTCCCTTAAACTAAAAATGAAACATTAAGATGCAAGAAAAGCTAATAGCTTGACAATATGTTATTCAGATAATGAGGTTGCTGATGGTGTTAATGCAAGCCTAGAGCCTCATCTATTTTACCTAAAGGGAAATACTGCTTTCTAGAAATGAAATCTTACAAGTTTCAGACATACAGATGTGTCTAGAAACTTTGCTTCCCACGTCCAAGCTTACGTTAATGCTCATCTACACATTACTACTGCTGAAGGCAGGATATATAGAAAGATTTTCAGTAGTTGAATTCTTTACAACTGATCAACGTACATAATAAACTAGAACTGAATTTATTTTCAGTTGTATTCCAAATTGTAAGTGATATGAGCAGAGGTGAAGCAGGGTGGTGAAAGATTCAAACAGCCCATAAAATAGTAGAATGAAGAACCTGCCCAAAAATTCATTTCCGGGTATTTGAACTCTGCCTACAATCCCAATTCCCAAGTCGAGCAAGTTAACAAGAATTGCTGCAAAAGAGAATGAAAACTTGTAGAATATGTTATTGATCAAGGCTACAAAAGTTGAAAGTAAACGTGGGTAAAGGGACCTTTGTAAACGTGGGTAAAGGAGCATCCATGCCTCATCAAAATCTTATGCAACTCCAACATTATATTTCTCCTACCTCATGGGAGTCCACAGAAGACAAAAAAAATTGATTAGTTACATAGGGGATACATGTATGTTGAGCGGGAGCCGTGTTTCTGTGTGGTTACACAAGAACAAAATCCAAATAATATGGGAATTATGTTCCTATGTGGTATGTCACATGTACTAAAGGACAAAATACACGAGGCCAAAATACGTGTTAATGATGTCTTCATGATTTCATCCCTGTTTAGTAGAAGAACACAATTTTTAGATATTATCTGAACTTACCCTTTGCTTAAGTTGCATTGTTGCTGACGAAGATCATATATACATCATCCTAGATGCAGTAGGTACAAGTTGGTTGTCCTACGTGATTGAGTTGTTGCAAAAAGAAGACTATGCATTGGTAGTTGTGTTTGTTACTGCACTAGTCAAAGCAGATGAAAGCAGACATGCTTAACTGTGGAGACAAAAGACAAACTCTGATATATGATAATGTGCCCAAGAGATATTGTGTTACATATATCGTGCCTTCAATTGTAGCCCTGTCTATCACCGATGCTTTTGAGTAGAGTGAGCTTGTTCTGGAGTGTGTCTAGGTTGGGCTGTGAGCAAGAATGAAGTGGACACACTTTAACTGTAAGGACATGAGACTTAGCTGTTATATTTACCAGTATGCCAAAGGAAGAATATGTTACACATATCAAATCCGAAATACATGACAAAACTGATTAGTTGCTCCACCAAGTCAGCCTTCCAAGATGATTCAGCAAACTTCAGTAGTCTCTTCTTGTCCAGCGGCTTTAGCCCAGCAACAATCCAGAATTTCGGCCCTACTGCAGCCCAGTGACTTTGACCTCCCCAGCAGCTTTAGAATTTCGGCCCTACTGCAGCCCAGCAACTTCGACCTCCCCAGCAGCTTCAGAATTTCACACATGTGAGAGTAGAGAGAGAGAATTCGACTTCTTTTTCCTTGACAACGACTTCCTTCTTCTTCGCTAGGGTTTCATTCCTCTTCCTTGAACTTCGCACCCTTTTTCTGCCTCCAGCTACTGCAGATCGAACTTGAGCGAAAATGTGCTCCAAATGAGTCGAGTTGTTGCCCTTTTATAGTGGTTTCTGCCTCCCTAATTAGGCCGACTTGGGGGAGGAGGCCTAAAAGACCTAATTTACATTAAAATAAATTTCTTTGATAGATAAAGCCCAAGAAGGGTCTATTACATTATGACATGGACAAGGACACTTGACATAAACCCTAGAAGCCTATAATGGAGACTTTGACCTAAAAACCATTGACCCAAGCATGAAACCCATGCTTTAATGAGTCAATTTCTTCTATAATAATTTTCTTTTCTCTTTTGACAAGTACATTACATCATGACTCAAATACAATTATGAAGACCAACACTAGTTACATTCAACATCTTTGTGGCATGGTCTGAATCTATGGCATCCATCTTTTCTCTAAAAAGGATCAAGTTTGTCTCCATAAGTACAGTACGACATTCTACATTACAAGGAGCTGATCCATATCTCTTTGGAGGAGCCTGAAGAAATTGTAATTTGACACCATATTTAAAGGAAGAAAAGGACAGGTAAGGTTGAAGTATTACTCCTCACACTCTGCAATTTAAGAGTTACATATAATCTTTTATTCTTATATCTAGGATAGCAGAAATCTAGAATATAAGTCCATTTTAAAATTCATCAAAAGGAGTCTACTAGATCTAGTCCACAAGAGAGAGAGAGAGAGAGGACTAGATCTAGTAGACTCCTTTTGATGAATTTTAAAATGGACTTATATTCTAGATTTCTGCTATCCTAGATATAAGAATAAAAGATTATATGTAACTCTTAAATTGCAGAGTGTGAGGAGTAATACTTCAACCTTACCTGTCCTTTTCTTCCTTTAAATATGGTGTCAAATTACAATTTCTTCAGGCTCCTCCAAAGAGATATGGATCAGCTCCTTGTAATGTAGAATGTCATACTGTACTTATGGAGACAAACTTGATCCTTTTTAGAGAAAAGATGGATGCCATAGATTCAGACCATGCCACAAAGATGTTGAATGTAACTAGTGTTGGTCAGCTTCTTTACTTGTATATGAAGATTAAGTTTTGTACTTTAGACATTCAGAAGTTTTGTATGTTAGACATTCAGCTCAATCTCATTAACAGAAGGAATGTCAATGACAATTCTAGGGTTTGTAGCTAACACATCAGTATGCTTGTAGAAATTGAAATATGTAATACAGTAGGTTTCGAAGATTTTGGATCTTAAAGTATCTATGGTTTGTAAACCTTCGCAAAAATCTAAACTAAGAAAAACCCTAGGACTAATAGTTTCTGCTTAAAGAAGCCCTAGATCTTGAGATTAACAAAAATGATATCATGCTGATGTAAGGACAAGGTTGGTGATAATTACAAGAAATCCAATATTAAGAGGGAGCTGACTCTTCTCAAAAGATTAGTATTCTATACCTTTCCTCTTTAATTAAGACTATTGTTGTTGTCTTTAAGTTTTGGTTAGTCTCTTCTTTATGTATCTTTTGCTTGGTTATAATTGTTCTCCCATATTTTCCTAGTGAGGATTGCAGGTAAATAACTAGGTTAATCTAGGCTTTGGCAGCAGAAGAATGGTATGGAAGAACGATGCATAGCTAGAGGACTTTCTATATTTATAGAAGACCTGAATACTGGATGAGCAGACAGTTTGAAGTATATCTTGGTTAAGTCAAGATCTAGTATTTGACAACATAAAAGCTAGAAGGTTCTCCCAGGAAGAGGGAGAGGATCATGTTAAGACAATTTCGTTAGTTTGAAGAGTTACCCAAAATTTTGAAGGAGCATCGTGATTAAAGAAGACCTCGTACTTTGGGAAAGGACTCATGAGTCAAAGGAAGAAATATTGACTTCAGAGGGTGCTGGAAGCAGAATTTGACATGAAGGATCTTACACTACAACTTGGGACATGAGGATACATCAATTGGGTTAGCAATGTTGATGATGAGTAAAAGATACTATTGATGGTTGGGAGCTGGTATGGTTTCTTGGAAGAGCATGAAGTAGGATTCTATTGGATTGCGGAGGCAAAAGATATGGCAGTTTGTACAATTAGTTGTGAAGCAATTTGGCTCCATAAAATGTATGATGGACTATTTGATGACGTGTTGAATTAAATCATGATACTCTATAAAGATTGTTAGAGAACCTGGTTTTTCATGTAAGGTTGACATGAGGATACATCAATTGGGTTAGCAGTGTTGATGATGAGTAAAAGATACTATTGATGGTTGGGAGCTGGTATGGTTTCTTGGAAGAGCATGAAGTAGGATTCTATTGGATTGCGGAGGCAAAAGATATGGCAGTTTGTTCAATTAGTTGTGAAGCAATTTGGCTCCATAAAATGTATGATGGACTATTTGATGACGTGTTGAATTAAATCATGATACTCTATAAAGATTGTTAGAGAACCTGGTTTTTCATGTAAGGTTGAAGCTCTTTGTGATTCAAGAGTATGGTGCAGATAGGATTCAAGAAGCTACAAAAAATCTCCACGGATGAACAAGTAGCTGAATGTTGGTCAAAGTTGTCATTGATGTCAATATGTCATTGTTGGAGATGGCAAATATTATGTGATGCATGAATAACCATTTTGTGATGTTGCCCTAACCTCATGCAAACCCTAGGAGAAAACCCCAATCATAAAGATGATGCACATTCCCTAGCTGTATGATAAAATCCTAAAGCCCTAGCTTCATGATGCCCTAATGCCCATGAAACAATAGATAGCACTGGATTATTAATGCCTTGTTGAAGATGCCCATGAAGACATATTGAAAAGGCACCCTAGCTTTGTTGAATGATGTTCATGATGCCTTAAGGAAGCCCTAACCCTAATAGGTCAATTCCATTAATGCCAAGTCTTAAAGAAGGAGCCTTTACCTTGAATGCCAAAATCATAATGATAAAATACTAGAGGCTTCCATGAACAAAATAATGATGACTATTCACAAATATAATTTTCTTGATAGGAAACTAACCTCATTTAAGGATAAAATTGGCATAAGGTCATAGAGGACATTTTTCCCTTTCTAAGAAGCTATTACCCGCCTTCTAACTCCTCTTAAATTGAGAGAAATTGAATTTATAAGTTAGAAAAATCATTATTTTTGGTAAGCCGACTTACGTAGGTTGACATGTCTCTTCAACTGGTGTCTCTATTCATTATAACTCTAACCCAGTATATACTGACGTCCTAAAACCTCATTTCAACCATCATTTTTGGTGAAGAATACAGAGAAGCAAAATAGAAAAAGCACGGGAAGCTGAGGAGATTAAGGAAATTACTATTTGTGGTCGAGGAAGACTTAGAAATCTGTTTGGGTTAATTATGTATTGGAGATTGGACAAACGTGGACCTGAAGTTAACAATTAGAAGGGCAGTGACATTTGGGAGGCTTTGTTACAAACTTTATGAGGCTCCAACCCTATCTTCCCAAGGCTCCAACCTTGTCTCTATGAGGCTCCAACCCTCTCACTGGTACCAGCTCCAACCTGATCTTCTTGAGGAATCATGTCCTCTAGGGCCAACGATTCTTTAAAGCTCTCAATATCTTCTACAACCAGCCCTGACAATATCTTCACCTTCAACAATGCCTTCTCCAAATCACTTCATCAATGACAACTTTATCTTCTCATAAGTTGTCACCACAACTCTTCATTTCACACAAACAAATTCTCCAAGGTCACAACACAAGGGCCTTCAACAATGCATCATGGTCTCTAAGGGTACCTTTAGGATCAACTTCTACACGCCTTCCAAAATGTCTTCAAGAATCCCTCAAGGTGTCTTCACAACGATTCCTCAACAAGGTTAGTAGGAGGTCTTCCAAAAGTTTGTTATATGCAACCCATAGATGCTTGTCTCCACTTTACTTTTGGTCTAGATGTCTCAAGTCAAACCCAGAAATAGTGCTAGATCTGCTGCTACAGGATCTTCTACAATTTTGCTCCAAAAATGTCTTTCCAAGGAGACTTCAAGAATGTCTTTTTCAAGGCACTACAGCGCTGCTCAAAAGTCCAAGAGATGGGCTCCAAGTAGTACTTTAAAAGGTGCTCCAAGTGTTGTCAATGGGCTGCTCCTCCAAATGAGGTACGCTACTATGTGACTATTCCACAAGTTTGTAATACAGTCCGAGGTATTGATCACAAGTTCAAGTGTCACTACCCACAGGTTCATTGTCCGAGCTTTTATGAGCTTCCCCAATAATTCTGTGACCACAGGTCAACAAATCCAAGCCTAAACAAATGTGATTATCCTTGATCCAAACTTGATAAAGGATTGTCCTGAAGTTTATAGCTTCGCCACAAATGAAACCGAGGTGAGGTTGCTCATAGGTAGTTGTCTACACACAGAAAACTGACCACAGGTCCTCACATCTGTCACAGGCTAACAAGTGGTCAAGTTTGAGGTGTAGTTTCTCTCCAAAAGTTTGCTCACTTGACATTGTTCACAAATCACTCGTCCATGCAAATCCAAATGGTTTTATCATGTAGCTAGGGAATGTGCATCATCTTCATGCTTAGGGTTTTCTCCTAGGGTTTGCATGAGGTTAGGGCAACATCACAAAAGGGTTATTCATGCATCACAAGAATATTTGCCATCAACAATGCCATATTGACATCAATGACAAGTTTGACAAACAGACTCCTCCTTTGTCATTGATGGGAATATTCTTGCACTTTCTGCGATTTCTCCCCCCTTTGACATCAATGGCAAATGGGGTGTCCAAGTACTCCCCCTATCAAGTTGCTTCTTGACATGTTGCTCCAATGTATTCTCTTCCTTTCTTCATCAATGATAGTTCTCCATGATAGATATGTTGCTCCCCCTATCGTGGTGCTCCTTGTTATTGTTGAAGGAAATGTAACTAGGTTCGGTCTACATAAATGTAATTTTTACATTTGTATTTATTCAAGAAAAGAGAAATTACTTTTATATTATTTGTCAATGAGTTTCTTGCTCATTGAAGAAGGTCAAGCACATGTTTAAGTGCTTCTAGGAAGTCAAAAAGTCAATGTATTTATGTAAGACCCTTAGAGGGCATGTTACACTATGTATGAGGTCAAAGGAATACCTCCAAGACAAGTGCAAGTCCTCTCCATGCAACAGCGTCCTCCAAAAGAAGAAAAATGATGAAGACAGTTCATGTCGGCCTAAAGACAGCAAGTCCGCCTCAAGTCGACCTAAAGGAGGGAGAATCCTCTATATATAGAGGTTGTCCACTCCCTCTCAATGTCCACCAAGCATCTCTAAAATCAGCAAAGGATAGAAGCCGAGAAGAGAGAGGAAAAAACAAGTCTAAAGGGTCTCCTAAGTGCAGCGAAGAAAGGAGAAGATAAAGCAAAGGTGTAGGACTGTTTCTAGGGCTAGAAACAGACAAACGTGCAAAGAAAGGAAGGGTAAATTTGCGGGTATAACAGCAACTAGAAAATAGTCCAAGAATCATTATTGGTTGGGCTAGAAATTAGGCCTACAAGGCCTCCCAAGTCAAGCAAAAGGGTCTTTCTCTCAAACAAAGGTAAAAGGACCCTAAACTACAAGGATCCTTGCCACAAATGCGAAGAATTTAGGGTTGTTGTATAGTCATATCAAGTCTATTCCTACATCTCAAGAAACATCTTATTTGTTCAAAGAAGGAAGGAGTCTACTTGAAAAAAGGACAACACTAAGTATAGAAGAGGAACATCTCATATAAAGCTCTCTCAAGAAAGGTTTATCTCTAGACAAGCAGCAAAGAAGGAGGACAAAGTGTTGGGGAGAAAAAGTGTCAGAAGAAGGAAGTCTAAGTGTCGGGAACGAAGTGCAGAAAAGAGGACTAGTCAAGGGTCTATGGTTTGGCATTGATCAATAAGGAGCTCCAATAAGAGAAACTTATTGAAGGGTTTTCCTCTCTAAGAGAGTGAGGTTTTGGACCTGGCAGAGAGCCAACATTTGTGTTTTTGTCTTTATGTTTTTGGTAACAATTTGACGAAACACACACACTAATAATAAGAAGAAGATCAAGCCAAGATAATTGTAAAAGTGCTTCACAAATTATTATCAATAGAAGAAGAATCCTAATACACACTAGTGCCCTCGATTCTTCAACATGGAATCGGAGCCAAGGTGACGCATCAAGGAAAGGGCATCTCAAGAACACTCATCAAGGAAGGACATCTACAAAAGTTGAAGCATCAAGCCAAGAAGTCTCAATCACATCAAAGGACAAGAAGTTCTACCATCGAGCATTCATCAAGTAAGACTACAAAGCAAGAAGAAGAGCCCTACATGAAGGCACCTACAAGAAGAGCAAATCAAAGCAGGACCTACATCAAGCAACTCTCATCATCAAGTCAAGTCCACTTGGAAAAAGCAACTTGAAGAACATCAAGATCTAAGGAAGGGAAGCCATCAAGTCTTCAAGGAGAAAGAAAGTCTACTACATCTCAAAATCTATCCAGTAAGTATATGTTCCCTTTTGAATATACATCAATGTCCTTTTGCAAGGAAAGCAACAAATTGGTAGGGACCAATATCTTTCTTGCATGGAAGAAGAGCACTGATTTACTTCTCAAGGAGAATGAACTCCTAGAACACATCAAAGGGAATGTTAATATTCCTGCTAAGGAACAAACTCAAGCCTTAGTCAAGTATAATAAGGATGAGACAAGAGCTCAAAGGATTCTAATAGAATCCATCAAAGACTCTCTCATTCCTTATGTCTCCAAACTTGAAACATCAAAAGAAATCTATGATAAACTAGTAGAGCTATTCTCGGTAAGCACAACTTGAGAAGTGATATCTCTACTAAATGAATTGTACAAGATGAAGATATCAAAGGAAGGAATAGCTCCCTACTTCATGAAGATCTCTAAGATGGGGGATCAACTTCAAGAGTTAGGGGAAGTCATGTCTGACAGAGAAATGACAATTGTAGTACTCAATGCTCTACTTGAGGATTGGAACAACTACACATCAAGCATATATGCCAAGAAGGAAGCCACCCCACTAAGTGAAATGTGGTCTCTATGCAAGATAGAGGAAGCAAGACTCAAAGCAAAAGAGGATGTGGGATCAAAGGAGCAAGCATTTGCTACCATGGCCAAGGGAAAGGGAAAATTTGGCAAATTTAGTCCACGAAGAACAAACAACAAAGATATGTCCAAAATCCAATGTTATGGATGCCAAGAATATGGACACTACAAGAGGAATTGTCCTAAACTATAGAACGACGACAACAACAAAAGAAAAAGGGAAGAAGCTCATGTGACTCAAGAAATGAAAAAAGAAGACAAGAAGCAAAAGAAGGAAGATCCTTCGGATCTCTACTGTGACTAAATCTACTTCTTTACTTAAAGTCTTCTTTCAGGGTTTTGAGTAGTATAGGAGCATGTAAGAATAGAATAAAATTGCATGGCTAGAAACGTCTTCTAGAATCTAGAAGCATGATGTACATAGAGTTCGAAATACTCATGTAGAAGGAGCATTTATAAATAGAACTAAACGCATGGTTAGAAATATCTTCTAGAATACAGGAGCATGGTAGATAGAGCTCAAGATATTCATGTAGAAGGAGCATACCTAGAATAGGACCTCATCCACAATGAAAGAAAATTGATCATGATTAGGAATCTTAGGAGACCTCCATCATCAAAAGGAAAGAAACATGTGCAAGGTTAAGGGTCTTCAAGATCCTATGATGGAATCTTCAAAAGAAGATTCATAAACAAAAGCATATGTCTCATTGGGAATCCCATTCATGGGATTCAAGAAAAGGATGATATGCAGGCAAGCTAAGATGAAGCAAGAAGGGCCACACCAAGGACAACCAAATGAAGCTAAGATGATCGAAGGAGAATCAAGATGAGGTATGTATGCATCAAAGTTTAGTCATGTTATCATTTGTATATTATTGAGTCATGGGAATAGTTCTATAACATGATCAAGTAGGAAAGGAGTCAACAAATGAAAATACTCACATAAGGAGTAAAAGATTGTTGACTAAGAAGCAAGTAAACAAGAAATGTTGACTAGCCCTAGAAGCAAGCAATGAATAAGTGCTCTCACAAGGAGCAGAAAGTGGTTGACCAATCTATCCAAGAAGAAGCAAGTGAAGAAAAAGATCAAGCATGTGAAGAACACCATGATCACAAAGAATCACTATCTGACAAAGATCCATTGAAGACATCTCCTGAAAGAAGACAGGACAACTCTGACTAAGAAAGGAAAAGATCAAAGGACCCTTGACACCTATGAAGGCCTTGGAGATATGAAAGGCGCAAATAACTGATTCTACTCTACGAAGATGTCATGATGAAGAAGCCATCCAGCAAAAGCACCATTTAATGTTGAAGCAATATCAAGATGAAGTCATGAAGGACTACTAGATCAAAGCATGGGAACAAGAAAGTACAAAGAAGGATCCATATGAAGAGTAGTCTGACGCATAGACGAGATGACAAGGAATAATCAAATGACAAGAGAACCTGATATGCGACAATAAGGCCACTTTCCATGAAGGAAGCAATGACATGACAAAGAAGGAAGGAAAGTGATCAATGGATGGTGCCCTACCAAGAAGAAGTTCGAACAAAGACTTCGACATCAAAGGAAGGAAGGAGATCAAGCAGCTGGAGGACCCACGAAGAAGAAGTTGTTGATGAATGGACAAGTCTCTAGTTAAGAGGGAGTTACAACAAGTTCCCAATTAGAAAGGAACTTGGACAAGTACCTTGTTAGAGGATACTTGGACATGTCTTCCTCAATTGAGAGGAAGTGATAGACACAACATTCTTGTCTTCACTTGGGAAGAAAGAATGGGAGGATTGGGTAATCATCTGGCATCCGATACTCTTTGAGGATGTGTAGGGCATCCAAGACAAGAGTAGGCAAGAGGATCGATATTCTTTGAGGGTTGGGAACCTGGCACAATTCTTTGAGGGATGGCACAATTAACATCGATTATTCAACAAATTCATATTTATTATTATTAAAAAGATAGAAGATGATTACAAATTGAGGGAGGCCCCTAGCTTTATACCGCCCTGGGTGCCTCTTGGTGAATGGGCATGATCTTTGATCATGCCCTTCGCTAATAACTACTTAACTAACTAATTTTTATATAACATTGCCTTCCTCCCAAAAAATGCTTTGTCCTCAAAGCATACGTAACGACAAGATGTTGTTGACGAAATGCTTCAGTATCCCAAGACGCTTCTTCTTTTGGTAAGTCCTTCCACTTGATCAAGTATTCCTTGATTACACAAGATCGAAGCTACCTTTCTCTGGTAGATATGATACCTTCTGGTTCTAAAATGACTCTTCCTTCATGATCTAGGGATGGAAGCGTTGTTTGCGCTGATTGATGATCGCCCAGTTCCCTTTTAAGGCAGGAGACATGGAAGACGTTGTGAACACAACTTTTCTCCGGAAGGCTTAAACTACATGCAACTTGACTGATCTTTTTATTGATCTGATATGATCCATAGAACTTCGATGCCAATTTATTTTTTCCTTTTTGTTTCAAGGACAATTGTTTGTATGGTTGGAGCTTGACAAATACCCATTCTCGACTTCAAATTCTATTTTGGTTATGTTTCGGTCCGCTTGTTACTTCATACAGTTCTTTGCATTATCCAAGTTTTCCTTTAGGGTTTGGACGATTTTTTGGGTCTCTTCTAGTTGGTTTTTAACAGCAAGTAGATTTGTCTAGATGGTAGCTAGATCCTTCCATTTTGGAGGTCCGTGCCCATACAAAGCTTGGAATGGAGTCATTTTTGTTGACGTATAAGTAGAATTATACCACCATTCAGCGAGATGCAACCACTAAGCCCACTTATTTTGTTTTTCTATAGTGTAACAACGTAGGTAGGCTTCTAAACATTTATTGACAACCTCCGTTTGTCCATCTGTTTGAGGGGGGGTAACCAGAACTCATATTTAGGTAGGTTCCTATATGGTTTAATAACTCTTTCCAAAAATTACCCTTAAATTTGGCATCTCTATCACTCACAATGACTTTCAGAAAAATCGTGAAATTTATAAATATTTTTGCAAAATATCTCAGCGATTTGTTTAGCTGAGTTTGATTTCTTTATTGGAATAAAGTGAGCATATTTGGTGAGTATGGCGACTACTACGAAGATCTTATCCTTGCCTTCAAATAAAGGTAATCCCTCAATAAAGTCCATTGATATTTCTTCCCATTTTTATTCGGAATGTTTAAGGGGTGAAGTAATCCAGGTGTCATAATATTTTCACAAATATTATTTCTTTGACATGTATCACACTCCGCTACATACTTTTGAATATCGCGACTCATCCCCTTCCAAAAGAATGATTGACGTGCATTGTAGTAAGTTTTAAAGAATCCCACATGTCCAGCTGACAGTGAATCATGTGAATCTTTGAGTATCTTGGATTTAAACTTGGAGCTTGAATTCAGATAGATTCTTCGTTTGTACCATAGAATTTCGTTCTTCCATTCAAATTTTGAGTTGTCTGGAAGGTTATTGATCCTTAGCATACTCACTTCGAATCTCATTAAGCCATTCAGGAACAACAACCAAGACTACAAGTAGTGTTGATTCTTCATCTTTCCTAGACAGGGCATCTGCTACTACAATGTCATTTCCCCTTTTATGTAGTATCTCCATGTCAAAGGCGACAATTTTTATTTTTTATTTTTATTTTTATTTTTTTAAATAATAACTAAATTAAATAATTTATATCAATAACTAATTAATATCATATAACCTTATGATTTAAGTTATAAGCCTTTATAGTTATATACCCCAACGTAATATAGTTATATATGATGCGTACCTCCCACAGTTGAATAACCCACGACGTCAAGGAATGTGGCCAGTGTTGACCGAGACCGATAGCTGAATGGAACACTTGGCACTGTGTGATGGGGTGTTGACAGCGACGGTGTAGATGGCAGACGGAACTGTACGGACGGAGTTGGGACGGAGAATGGGGGACGACGCTGGGACGAGCAAAACAACAGAATGTTTATACGGTGGATCACAGCAGAAAAGGATGGAAGAGATTGACGTGGATCAGAATACTTGGTCGTTTGGAGTGGCGTGGCAGAACTGGCGCAATTGCACAGTCGGACAGTGGAAGAATAGGGTGTGGGAGCACAACAATGGAGTCGAATGAATGAAGGAAGCTGAATGAAAAAGGGACAGACAGAGAATTCTAGGGAGAATCGACAACTCTGATACCAGATGGCACAATTAACACCGATTATTCAACGAATTCATATTTATTATTATTAAAAAGATAGAAGTTGATTACAAATTGAGGGAGGCCCTTGTCTTTATACCGCCCTGGGTGCCTCTTGGTGAATGGGCATTATCTTCGATCATGCCCTTTGCCTAATAACTACTTAACGAACTAATTTTTATATAACAGAACCCAAGATAAGAATAGTCCTAGCAGGTCATACTCTTGAACACCCGGGTGGGTATGTACCTTGAGAGACAATGACTAAGGTGTCTACAAGTCATTGGTCTCGCCAACATTGTGCTCTGATCTATTGAGAGATAGAGCTGCCAGTCAAGGCCTTGGTGTGGAAACAATGTTGGTTATTATGATGCTATAACAAATGGATTGCAAAGCCGGTTTCTCTTATGTGAATTCTTCAAGATTGAAACATGGCCAAACACCTTGCAATGTTGTATGAATACATCACTAGTTAAGAGGGAGTGTTGAAGGAAATGTAACTAGGTTTGGTCTTCATATATGTAATTTTGACATTTGTATTTATTCAAGAAAAGAGAAATTATTTTTATATTATTTGACAATGAGTTTCTTGCTCATTGAAGTAGGTCAAGCACATGTTTAAGTGCTTCTAGGAAGTCAAAATGTCAATGTATTTATGTAAGACCCTCAGAGGGCATGTTACACTATGTATAAGGTCAAAGGAATACCTCCAAGACAAGTGCAAGTCCTCTCCATGCAGCAACGTCATCCAAAAGAAGCAAAACAATGAAGAAAGTTTATGTCGGCCTAAAGACAGCGAGTCGGCCTAAAGGAGGGACAATCCTCTATATATAGAGGTTGTCCAATCCCTCTCAACGTCCACCAAGCATCTCTAAAATCAGCAATGGATAGACACCGAGAAGAGAGAGGAAAAGACAAGTCTAAAGTGTCTCCTAAGTGCAGCGAAGAAAGGAGAAGATAAAGCAAAGGTGTAGGACTGTTTCTAGGGCTAGAAACAGTCACATGTGCAAAGAAAGGAAGGGTAAATCTGCGGGTATAACAGCAGCTAGAGAATAGTTCAAGAATCATTATTGGTTGGGCTAGAAATTAGGCCTACAAGGTCTCCCAAGTCAAGCGAAGAAGTCTCTCTCAAACGAAGGTAAAAGGACCCTAAAATACAAGGATCCTTGCCACACGTGCGAAGAATTTAGGGTTGTTGTACAGTCATATCGAGTCTGCTCCTACATCTCAAGAAACATCTCGTTTGGTCAAAGAAGGAAAGAGTCTACTTGAGAAAATGACATCACTAAGTATAGAAGAGGAACATCTCATATGAAGCTCTCTTGAGAAAGGTCTATCTCTAGACAAGCAACAAAGAAGGAGGACGAAGTGCTAGGCAGCAAAAGTGTCGGAAAAAAAAAGTCTATGTGACGGGAACAAAGTGCAAAAAAGAGGAGAGGACTTGACTTGTGCTTGGTGGGCATCCTAGTCAAGGGTCTAGGGTTTGGCATTGATCAATAAGAAGCTCTAATAAGAGAAACTAACCGAAGGGTTTTTCTTTCTAAGAGAGAGAGGTTTTGGCCCTGGCAGAGAGCCAACATTTGTGTTCGTGTCTATATGTTTTTGGTAGCAGGTTGATGAAACACACACACTAATAATAAGAAGAAGATCAAGCTAAGATAATTGTAAAAGTGCTTCACAAATTGTTATCAACAGAAGAAGAATCCTAATACACACTAGTGCCCTTGCTTCTTCAACAATTATGTTGCTCTTTGCAACTCCCTCTGTCATTATGTGTTTCTTTAATGGACTTGCTCCCCCTAAGCCTTTGCATGCCTTCATGGAAATGGATGAGGTAGATGATCCACCAACTCCTCCTACCTGCATAAACTCTTCTAGCTCTTCTTTTTGCTCAAGATAAGAAATAGTGGTGCCTTGTGATCGGGTGTAAGACATCCTCAACAATGGATGTGTAGTGAAGACAAAATATCTTGATTTTCTTCAACGGTATTACTCTCGAGAGATGATCTATCAAGAGATGATTGTCCATGTGTGACTCATCAAGGGTTTCATAGGGCTCTTCACGGATAGCTTCACAAGAATAGTCAAAAATCACAAGCTCCCCCTAACAGTATGTATGGTCTCCTTGTTGGCAGAATTTCATCCTCAAAACTTGGAATATCACATCTTGCCAAAGATTAGATCAACAACATGAGTTCATGTCTTGAGTGTTCAAGAGGCTTTCTGATCCAATTTGCTTCCTTTTCCATACTTGTGTAACTTTCTTTTCTTGCTTGGTAGTTATGTTTTTAGCTTGTTTAGGAACCCAAGTCAAGTTACAATCACGAGCCATATGTCCAATGTTGTGATGTTTGAAGCATTCCATCTTGTTCATAAATGAGGAAGCATTGATTCTTCTTGACAAGTTGCTTCTAGGAGACTGATGGGAACCACTATATTTGTCCTTGTGATATGCCCTACAATCCTTTGCCATATGCCCAAAATTTGTACAAGAATAACAATAACCAAAAAATATTCTTTGGTACCTTGAGGATGGAGATTGTCTTGATGTACTTCTAAAGTCATTTTGTCTTGGGATCCTTTGATCAAATTTATTGCCTCTTGCATTCTTCATATCTTTTTGGAGTAGGGTTTCTTCCAATGTTATCGTGATTCTTCTCCTTGCTTTTGCTGGAACTAGGAACATCAATATTTCTTCCAAGATTCTCCACATCCTTGTTGTTTGAAGCAATAGGGTTTGCATCATTTTTGTTTGAGGGTTCACCTGCATATCCAAGCCCTGATTTATCAAGAGGAGATCTTTGATGACTTAGGATGTCATCTAGGGTTTTAGAGCTCTTTAGGCTCTTGTTCAGATGATCAAATTCCTTTTTAAGGATATAAATTTATTCTTTCATTTTCTTGCATTCTTCATCCTTCTTTGCTAGGCTGATCTCCATTTCTTCCTTCATCCTTGTTGCTTCACATGTTTGGGCCTTAAGTGAGGTGACATCTGTTAAGTTATGGTATGTTCTATGCTTATAACAGTTTACTTCTTTTTCTTATCATATTCCACAGATTAGCAATCACATGTACATAAGTAAAGTGCAGATAGAACATTAAACGATCGACAGAAAACAAGCCAAGACAAGAGACACAAGATGTGGCGGCTAGCCAGGGACAAACCCCACAATGTGTGGGGAAACCCTTTGATCAAATCTTCTTTTATCTTCAATAATTTAGCAGAGAGAAATAGTACAATAAATCTGATTTATATCAACAGTAGCAAACCCTAGATCAGCAGCATCAACATTAGTGGCTTCATCATCAAACTAGGGCAGATGATATCTCATAAACCGACTATCGGATCGGCATGATTCCACCACCAAAAGTTGTAGCTTCCAGAGGAGGTTCAGATGAACCTACAGCACAGTTCAGATGAAGAGATCTAGTCCACGCAGGTCAATCTTTACTTCTGCAGTTGCAGCTTCAGTTTCGGCAGCTTCTGGCTTCAAATTAGGGCAGTCAATATCTTGCAAACGGTCTGTCAGATTGACTTGATTCCACCACCAAAAGTTGCAGCTTTCAGAAGAGGTTCAGATGAACCTACAGCGCAGTTAAGATGAGATCTTCTAGTCCACACAGGTCAATCTTTACTTCTGCAGTTGCAGCTTCAGTTTCGGCAGCTTCCGGCTTCACATGTGTGAGAGAAAGACCCTTTTCTGCGCAGTAGAGAAGAGACTCTTTTCTGCACAATAGAGAAAGAGATATGTGATGAGATGAGTGAGTCCAAATGAGGAAAAGTCCTCCTGTATTTATACACAACGTTGGTCTTTGAATAGATGCGACTGTTGGGCTTCTGAGCCTACATGAGTTGTAGGTCGGCTTGATAATAATTCCATAATCAAAATAAATTCATATCTCCATGAATACTTATCGGAATTGGATGATCTTTATATCAATCCTAACACCTCTCGACAAGAAGGAATCTAAATAAAATATTATCAGCCATGAATAAGATGACCCACATGAAGTTTTGCCCTGGTTGCCAATTTTAACACTCCCTCTCAACTAGGGAGAACTTCATCTGCAATCTATCTACCGGTCGTTACTATTCATCCATCAAATGCATTGCCCTATACAGCCTGACCCTTGCCCTACTCTGCTCTATTCTACCTGTTATGCTTTGTCTTGTTCTGCCCTGTACTAATCTATACTGTTTTGCTCTGTTCTGCTCTGCTCTTGCATTGTTTTGTTCTGCTCTGCTTTTGTCCAAATTATGAAGAAGAAGAAATGATTGAGGATGTATCATACTGACTCAAAGTCAGTCTCAAAGTATGTACCACTGGTCCCAAATCAGTCTCAACCAACCCAAAATCAACGTCATAGTGAGTACAACTCCACTGGTCTCAGACCAATATCATCCTCCACTAACTCAAGGTCAATCTCGGAGTGTGTACCACTGGTCCGAGACCAGCCTCAACCAACCCAAAGTCAACTTCATAGTAGGTACCACTCCTACCACTGGTCCCAGACCAGTATCGTAGTTTCAGAGAGTGTACCACTGGTCCCAGACCAGTCTCAACCGACCCGAAGTCAGCCTCATACTATGTACCACTCTCACTGGTCCCAGACCAATACTGCACTAACACGAAGTCAGTCTTAGAGTATGTACCACCGGTCCTAGACCAGTCTCAACCGACCCGAAGTCAGCGTCATAGTATGGTACAACTCCTACCACTAGTCCCAGACCAGTATCATTGATCCCAGATCAATGGAGGTCATCCTAGCGTAGGGAGTACGATAGATACAACGATGC
>APFE030606889.1:0-11104 GCA_000404065.3 Pinus taeda
AAATTAAACAAACTTAAAAGGAGAGCATGACAAGCATGAATTCTTACTTTAACACTTCATTTGTTCAATGTGCAGAAGTAAAGAAAGGAAATGAATCACATAAAAAAGCTTACAAGAACATTGAGAAACACACCATCAACACATGAGTCCACAAGAATCCCAAAGAGGACTGCAAAAACCTGGTCTTCCTTAGCCAAAAATTGCAGAGATACAGTGAAATAATACAATGATAGCTTCTCCCTCAAGAGTCCAACCTTCCAACCTCTGAAAATGACTAAGAAAATACATAATATATGAAAGCTAACACCTTTCCTTGCCTCTAGGGGTCGATCTCATCCTTCTAGGAGCTGTTTCAACCACTTCTAAACTAAGAACTACAAACTAGGCAATCAAAACAACTTGCCTCTATAAACTAGGAAACCAATCTATTCATTAACTGTTTGCTATTTCATGCATGAATCTTCTAGAATAGGTAAATGAGTGTCATGGTAACATGAAAATAAATTAATTACATCAAATATGGTGAAAAATCCCATCTCAAGTCAAAACTGGTAAAATCTGGGCGAATTCCTTAGCTGTAGATGAATTTCCTGTGAAAATTGCCCAACATGTCGCGCGCCTCTGCCTGACATGTCGCGCGCCTTTGGAGCCATGTTTGGGGCACTTTCAGGTGGCAAAATTGGGCAATAGTAGGCTTGTTGGAAAGGTATGTAAGTCTAATTTCCAACTCAACTGGAAGTGTTGGATTTGGAGTTCATTTGCCTTGTCAAAAATCAATTCTCCCAAGACAGCTTTCTGCAGTTCAAAAAGGTGGCAGAAAGTCAAATTTTGCATGTTTTTTGACTTTCTGGAGGCCCAAAACTTCACAAAATCTCAAGTCCATCCATGTGCATATGTAACTTTGCATGAAAAATCTGGAAATGCTGATTTTTTGTCAAATGGAGTTGCCGAGACGACGCGTCTCACTGGGGGTGAGACGCGTTAATGAGCAAAAACCTGTAAATTGCCAAAAAATACCAAAAATGACAAACTTTTCTCAAAATTTCTTGAAATTTGGGCTGGGAGTCCCCAATCAAGTATCATGCTCATTCAAAGAGGCTTTGGCCAAAATTTGGAGTGGATCGGGCGTTTTCCTTCGTTTTTGTGCTTTGGCCAACCGTCCTTGGAGCACCTTCGTTCTTGCCGGTATTTTTGACATTTCTTTAAAACCATGACACCTGTGAAAAAAGTGAAGGAGTTTTTTCTTCCTTGGCATGTTTTGGACAAAAAACTCTCTCAGTTTTGAAAAAATCATCTATTATTTCTCAGAAACATCATTTTAGTGAAACTTATCCCGATGTGTGGAACAAGGGTTTTGGTCGAAATGAAGCGAAATGAAGGGGACAAGGGGCTTCTAAATTCTTGAGGAAATTTTTGGGAGTGGGGAGGGATGTTAGGAAGTAGGGAAAAGTTGAATATTAGAGATTGAGTGAGGGGAAGGGGTCCAAAAGGGAAAAACACAGGCCCAACCTAGAAAATTGCTAGGTTGTAGCAAGAAACTAGGGTTTGTGCAAAAATGAGGAATTTGGGGAATCCCAGTGATGGGAAGCATTGATAAGGTACTTTAAGGATAGGGGAAGGTGTATGAACATCAGGATACAAGTTTTGCTGATGATTTGACCGTCCAAGAGAAATTACCTTCAAAACCCTAGGAGAGGGAAATGAACTTGCCAAGGCACAACTGAAGCATGAACAAGATGTAAAATGACTCATTAGACACTGACATGATAATTAAAACCCAATGAATGATGATAGACTCAGCTGAATGATGACATGGATGGGCCTTTGGGCAACTTTGAAAAGAGTGAGATCAAACCCTAGACCTAATGCCTAGTGACCAAATTTTGCTTTAAGACTCACTGAAATGACAAAATTTGACCTTGACACTTCAAAATCACTTTGTAAGAGCATATTTGATCATTGTAGGAAGGCTAGAAAGACTGACACTAACAGACCATTGTTTCTATATCAGGAGGTATGATCAATAAAATTACATCATATTACTATTATATGTTGATGATATGTTGATCATTGGGCATGATAAAAATATGAAAAATAGGTTGAAGAAAGATTTGGGTAGCAAATTTGCAATGAAGGATATGGGTCCAACACAACTGATATTGGGAATGAGGATTATGCATGACAATAAAAATAAAAGGTTGTGGTTATCACAAGAAAAATATATCAATAAGGTGCTTGATAGGTTTAATATGAAGGATGTCAAGCCAGTTGGTACACCCCTTGCATCCCACATATAGCTAAGTATTGAGTAATGCCCTGGTGATGACAAGGAGAAGGAAGAAATGAGCAAGATTCCTTATGCTTCAGCAGTTGGAAGCTTGATGTATGCCATGGTATGTGCACGACTAGACGTTGCATATTAAGTGGGAGTAGTAAGCGGATTCCTTCCCAATCTAGGTAAACAACATTGGCAAGTAGTAAAATGGATTTTGAGGTATCTCATGGGTACTAGTCATTACTATTTATTTTTAGGTCATAATGAGATTGTTCTTGAATGATTTACAGATGAAGATGTGGCTAGAGATATGGACACCATAAAGTCCACTATATATTATTTGTAAACATTTGCAGGTGCAGTAGTATCTCGAGTGTCAAGGCTACAAAGAATAATATCTCTCTCTACAATAGACTCTGAGTATATAAATAGAATAGAAGCATGTAAAGAGATGTTGTGGATGTGGTGATTCTTAGGAGAGATAGGAATAAAGCATGACAAGTATGTGTTATATTGTGATTGTCAGAGTGTCATTCACTTGGCGGAAAACCCAGCATTTCACTCAAAAACCAAGGACAATGACTTAAGGTACCAATGGATCTGAAATGTGTTGGAGGAAGGGAAATTATCCTTGGAAAAGATCCATACAGATAAGAACCCTGTTGATATGCATACCAAGATTCTACCGAGAAATCAACATGATTTATGTAGAGACATGATAGGATTGGGATTGATTTGATTTAGGATTCTTAATTTCATTTCAAGTGGGAGAATTTTATATGTGAAGCCAAAGAATACTCCAGAAGGTAGTCCATGTTGACTTTCCTATTCTTCAGCCATCTTCATCCAACCAACTCCACTGCCCGCCAACTTACCACACTGACTGCCTCTCACAATCCACCACCCACTATCTTCTAGAAAGTTCACTGTGCAGTAATGAAAAAACATTTAGGGAATTATAAAGCTTTTTCCATCATCTAGAAATATGTATTTTTCCTTAGCCTGGGAAATCAAAGCAAGGCAATGCTTGTGATGCAATGAAAAGCCTGTGATTTTCTTCTCCATTTGTTAATCTATTCTTGTTTCAAGATTTGCATGTGTTATCTCTGAATTTCAATTTTAATTATTATTCTTTGTTGTGTTCTATGAATCCCATCAACAAGAATCTCTAATACCAGTTGATGGGATTCAGAGAACACAACAGAGAACAAAAGTTAAAATTGAAATTCAAAGGCAACATAAACAAATCTTGAAACAAGAATACATTAACAAATTGTTATGAAACCATCTCACAAAAAGATAGAAAAGATAGATCAACGTTTTAGAAATAAGCCTCTTCGAGGGGGAAACCTCCTTTACATTACATAAATGAAAAATTCTTGGATGATACAAATGATAAGACCTCATTTCTATATATAGGAATCTAAGGGGTCATAATATAATCAGAGCGAACATAGCAATAATAATGTAAGGGCACAATAATGACAATAGTGGGCTTCTATGGGGCACAATAATAACAATATGGGGACTACATGGGCACAACAATATAATAAGGGGGTTGCACTAAAAATAAGGGTTTACAATAGTAGTATAGGGACCTAACATGCCCCTCTCCTTCAAAAAGTGTTGTCCTCAACACTTGAGTAGTTATCGATGCTTTTGTATAAAATTATTGTCCTCCCATGTGGAATCTTTAGCGGGTAAGTTCTTCCACTTGATGAGATACTTTGAAATTGATTGATTTCGTCGCTGTCAGGTTCTTGTTTCTATGACTTCTCCAGGTTCCAATCTGATTTTTCCTTCCCCGTCAATTTCCAGCAATATTGTTTGAACTGGGATGTTCTCATTATGTAAGGTCTCTATTTCTTAAGTGCATGTATTCTTGCCAACATTTCCTTCTCGTAAATAACTTTGTGTAAATAATTTCCTTTGATTGGACGACTTTCGAAAGCAATGGGTCTTTCTTCTTGCATTAAAACATCACCAATTCCATTTCCTAAGGCATTATATTTCATAATAAATGTTTTTGTGAAGTCTGGTGTAGCTAAGACCAGTGCTTGGCACATTGCCTCTTTAAGATGTTCAAAGGCCTTCATTACTTCTGGAGTCCATGAAAATGCACCTTTCTTCAATAATGTTGTTTTTAGAATGTCTTTAGTCTTCATTATTATTTGATGATATCCTGAATAAAGATCCAACTTGATGAGGTAAATTAATCCATGCAATTCATCCAATAATTCATAAATGACAGGAATGGGAAGTTTATCTTTAATAGTGAGTTTGTTGATCTCTCTATAATTTGGACACATGTGCCATGACCCATCCTTCTTGTGCATCAATAATACTGAATTAGAGAAAGAAATTTGACTAGGTTGAATTATACCAGCCTCTAGCATTTCTGCAACCATACGTCCAACTTCACTCTTTTGGGCATAGGGATATCTGTAAGGCCTGATGTTAGGAGGAACACTTCATGGAATCAAATGAATAGAATTATCATGATCAAAATAGGTGGGACACCTTTGGGAGACTCAAATACCTTGGAATGATTATCCAAGGCTTTTTGCAGATCTGGAGAAATAGATGAATTCAATGTGGGAACCTCTAGCAAACATAATTGTGAAATTATGCCTCGTGTTTCTTTCTTTAGAAGCTTTATCATTCCGTTAGATCTGATTAACTTTCTCAATTTCCCTGTGATACCCCTTAATTCCACTTCCTTTCCTTCCGAAGAAAATTTCATGAAAAGTTCTTGAAAGTTAAAAGCTATTGTACCCAAGGATTGTAGCCATTGGACTCCTAGTACAACATTAGCACCACCCATTGGAATGAAAATCATTGGGCTATTCAATATATATTCTCCTATTGATAGCTTGATATTATGGAATTTTCCAAAGAAATTTATGGTTCCTCCACTTGCAACCATCACTTGACACTTTGGTGCTGGGTATAGGAAGCAATTCAATTCCTTGGCTATCTTACAATGAATAAAATTATGGGTATTGCCCGAATCAATCAACACTACTACATTTTTCTTCTTGATATGTCCTTCTATCTTGATAGTTTGAGGAGTGGTGATTCCGGCCAATGCATTACAAGATATGGTCGGATTCATTTCTTCTTTCTCGATGTGATCTTTCACTTCTTGAACCTTTTTCTTCTTGATATGTCCTTCTATATTGAGAGTTTGAGGAGTGGTAACTATTGCCAGTTCTTTACAATATATGGTCAGATTCATTTCTTCTTTCTTTGGGGTTGGTTCCTGGTGTATATCCTCTTCTTTTGATGTTTCTTGATTCTTTTCTTCCTCCTCTTCACAATCTACATAAAATATTTTCTTCTCAACGCACTTATGAACTTTAGTGTATTTGCTATCACAAATGTAACAAAGCCCTTTTTCCCTTTTTTCTTCAAATTGTTGTGGTGTAAACCTTGTAGGTTGTGGTAGGCTAGGAGAAAAAACACTTCCATATTTATAGTTGTGAGTGGTGGGATTCCTTGTTTCCATAATTCCGCTTTCAATTTTTCTTGCCAACTTGAATTCCTTCTCCAATGAATTAGGTTCCCAAAGACGAACCTCATGTTGAATGTTATCCTTTAAAGTCCCTATGAAGACATCAATCCTTTGCTTTTATGGATTATCTTTTACCCTTATATTCAATTTTTGAAAGTCCTCAATGTGCTCTGCCATTGAACCCTTTTGTTTGAGATTTATCAATTGGCTAAAGAGGGTGTTTCTCTTTGTATCCTAATAATGTGCTATCATTTCCTTTGTGAAAATTGACCACGTGACAAGTGATTTATGAGAACAAAACCCTTCATACCATGAAACTTGATTCAATTCTAAATATAAAGATGCAATATGTACCTTTTGTAACAGTTGCACCTCAGGTATATCAAAATATTTCTCCATCTGTTGTATTCAATTTACAGGATCCTTGCCATCAAACTTCCTCATATTTCCTTCTCAGAAGAGATAACTTGTACGAAGTGTCTCGTGTCATTGTTTCAACCTTCGGACCTGAAACTGATACACAGAAATCTACAAGCCATCCTCTTTTTGTAACTTCTTACGAAACTTCAAGATGATGCTCAAAAGGAAATTTGTGATGATTTTCACAAGGTCACCTTTTCGGAATGTAATTAGGGGGCTTGCCAAAACCCTAAATGTCTTGGACCGTATCTCCGAAAATATAGTGAATAAAATTTTGAAATTCCGGCCCGAGCTTCATGTTATAGCTCCAAATCTCACTCTTCATGTGTGTGATGCTATACTCATGGCCTAGGGCAACCCCTCCTTCCAGACCTGGTCCAAAAATTTAAAAACAATATTTTACTCCTTATATGTGACATTGCTCTGAGCTAAACACGTGTGTACGTGGGTTTGTGTATACCCAACCCACGTATATGTCTTAAAACACTTAAAAAAATTAAATCTCCTTAATTTCAGGTGGAGATCACGTGTTTCACCTGTTGATTACCTATTAGTGCCCGTGGCCCAACTGTTCCCAACGAATTCCCAACTAAAAAACTACTTTCGGAGAAGTATAAAAGTCTTCAATGGGAAGGCCTAAGGAGGAGAGAATAGAGAGAAAGACCACTCTGCTGAGATTATCCCTGACCAGGTCTGAAGATCCTTATGCTTCCAGCACTTCCCCCATTTACAGGAAACCCTTGTTTCCTTGTGTTATGATGTCTTTCTACTACTTGAGATATCATGGAGTAAGTCATGGAAGGAGTTTGTTGAAGGCTTGAGACTGGACGAATCCGGAGGACGGTTCCGCTTGGAGCCTGCGAAAGGACGACTCAGGTGAAATCATTCCTTTATGTACTTTAGTTATCTATAATAAAAGAAACACTTGTCTTGTTCCTAATATAAATATTCTTCATGTTTATGATATCAATGTTATGATTCACACATGAACAGTTGTTTTAATTGTATAACTAGCTACCTTTCAATATGCTATGAAGATGATTTCTTTATGATGCTTGGTCAATATACTGTTGTGCTTTCTTGAATTGATTGTTTTGCAGGTTGAAGAAGCAAAAGGAACTCCTAGAGGGTTTGGACCCTAGTTGGATCTTCCCAAATGAAGGGCCCCCAGGTGCACCTCTCTTCGTTCAATTTGTTTATATTAGCATCATGGATGTGTGGAATGTATTTTTTCCTTTATAGATAACCTCCAATCTGCTAGGGTATCAACCCAAGACCCTAGGGGAATTTATCCCTTAACAGAATTGGCGACTCCGCTAGGGACAACAATATTGTTGTTCCTAGTTTGGGTTTATTCAAGCCAATCAGGGCTCAACCGTTTATTTGCTTGTTGTTACTGTGTAGTTTGTTCCTGTAGGAACTTGAATTGTAAGTTTGATCAGTTTCTTCATACTATTTTTTATTTTTCTTGTAATCTTTTATATATGTTGTTTTTACAGTTTACAGAAGCGTATATATGCATGTTTCCTTAATTAAACCTGCGTATACGCATGTTTCTTTAGGCTGAATAGCGTATACACGCAGTTGTGCACTAACACAGTCACATATATCCTAAAATTTTCAAGATTTTTCAAATATTTTTGTTTCTGAAGATCCGTCTGTTAGTCTGAATCAGTCCTGAACAATTACTTTTCTGTGTTAGTCTTTATTTTTACAACAAGTATATGATTTCAAATTCTCTCTGATTATGGAAAGTGTTGGTCTTATTTTTTTTGTTGCAAGCGTCATCGTTCTTGTTTAAGCACACAAGATTTCTTGCTAGGAATCTTGGCTGCTCTGTTTCTTCAACGCAGAAAGGTTGATTTCAATCTTTGTGTCAAATCTTGTGTTGGTGACCTTTTTTTTTGCATGTCAAAACTATATCTTTGTGACCATCTACTTTTCTCACTTTTCGAAAGTTGTTGATTCGCACTTTCTTGAAAGTTGTCTTTTCAATCTTTTGGTCTTTAGTGCCAAGCTCTTGTTGCTACTTTTTGATTGTTAAGAGCACCTTGAAACACATTGTTGTTGAGTTTTCACCCGCTTTGTGTTGTCAACTTACAAAGTGTTTTGTTGCCTATTCTTCGATCATAAAGTTTCAGTCTTCTTTAGAGCACTTTTGAAAAGTCATTTTTGTTTTTTTTTTGAAGAAAACTTCATGAAAACTTGGTTTTTCTTTCTTGAACTTTGTTTTTATTTAGTTTCTTTATGCGAGTGAAAGTGCATTTTTGTTTGTCTTGAAACTTGCTTTTGGTGTTTAGACGAAAATGAGCATTAGCAACTTATATTCTATCTAAACATCTTAAGTGGCAATTGATAAACAAGTTACTTTCACCTTTTGTTTAAGAGTAGTCTTAAGTTTTGCATCAGCATGTACTCATTGCATTAGGATAAATTTGTGCATCTTTTAGGGCATCCATAGTTTTGTTAACTTTTGTGAGTGTGAACCTTGAAAAAAAAAAAAATGTTTGAAGTTCCTCTGAACCTAGTAGAAATTTCTTTCATCGAATAAAATTCTTTCATAGAAATTTTTTATTAATTTCTTTTGCGTTAAAACACCACTAGTTTCATTTCCACTTATCCCTTGACTTAAAGAACAACCCATTTAAAAACAAACTCTAATGAAAATATACTAGAACTTTTTATAATTGTCAAGTTAGACACACCAACAAGTTTTAGGATATTTTAGGGTCTTGGATAAGCGAGTGGAGAGAAAACTCTCCAAGGCCATTGAAACTGTCAAACATAGGAGTCTGAATAGTGAGTGAAAATCCAATAGAATTAGGGAGACCAGGAAAGCTCCAGATCTGGGAGTTAAGCACGAGGGTTTTTGAAGATAAGGAAGAGAGATACCCCCTCTCCTACTTTTCAAATCTTACCTCAAGACTGTTCCGCCTAGCTTTTGACACGAGTTGGTAACCTTAGTTGCTTCTCCTAGGGATCTACATAGGTGGCTACGAAAGCGAATCCCTTGGCACCTGAGGTCAACGTTGTATCTCTCTCAACGGTACTACTAGAGGGCACCCTTGCGAAGCTTGGAGGCTTGCACCGGTGCAGGTTGTTGTTAGGAGGTCAGCGTAACTTCCTTTGTTACCTTCGCTGGTAGGACTGGGCCGTCATTATCTGAGACTATCTTCGGAAGGCCCCTCACTTCACTTTCTCATATTTTGGTGTCCGGTCCTCATCACCCAGAGCGGAAATACTTGAAAGTTGTTTGACTGGCTGATATCTTCTAAGGACTTTTTAGTGTGTGCTCTGTGCTCTTAGTTGGCCTAGCTTTCATTTTTTCTTGAGTCTTTAATTAGATCTTAATAAAAAAAATCAAAGTGGTTGACCGATCACCTAGACGGTCTCGAAGACTTCGTGGTCTTTCACCACCAAGTTTAGAGCCTTCTCCTAGAAGGCACAAAGGTAATACTTCCGAACGGTTTCATTCTGTGGCAGTTGACGCATCGGGGATTGATCCTCCCATCGGGGACATTAGTGTTCAATACAGGCCTGGTACTTCCTCAGAACAAGAGAGGAACACTCCAGTTCTTTCTCGAGTTCTCTTTCAAATGGAAGATAACATATAGGTAGAAGAACTCCCATAGTCATTAGCGGCTCTGAATTCTCCCCTGCCTTCTAGTTATCCAGAAGTATTACAATACGTTGGGACTCCGACACATAGACCGTCAAATCCAGGTCATATTACGCACTTACCATCGATGACCACTACTGGAAGCATGGCTTCTATTACAAGTGATACAACTATGCAAACTCCAACATCAATACAAGGGGGAGGAGCCATTTCCATCCCCTCTGCATCTTTATTTGGGTCTTTTGCTAGCACATCCTTAGTTGGGTCTACCTTCATTCCTTTTACGAGTGGAAATTCCCAAGCCAATGCTTTTAGTTCTGGATTCTTCCCATTTGGCACCCATTCACAGGGTATTCCGTCAGTTCCATTTAGTGCCTCCACATGCATGATGGGTGGATCGACTTCATTTCAGGGTTTTCCTTTTGGAAGTGGTCATATACCACATTCCAACCCAATAATAGGATCTATGCCTTTTTATTCTATAGGATAAAGCAGTAATCCTTTTCAAGGTTGGACTAACCTTGCGGTTAGTGGCATGGGAACTGGGAATCCATTTTTTGGCCAACAAGGGAATAGGCCGTACTCCACGGTTAGTTCGTTTCGAAGTATTCCTCCCTTAGCTTCTACTTGGAATCCTTATCAGGGGTTATCGACTCCTTATAATCCTTTAGGAGGGATCTTCGCCAGTTATGGAGGTTTTTCGGCTAGAGTTGGTCAAACTCCGAGTTTTGCTGGATCACAAGGCTCACCTTTTGGTTCAGCTAGTTCTCTTGGTTACTTCGGGCAGCCTGGTGCCTTCCAAAATCTAGGCCAATCTTTTCAGAACTTTGGGAGCTCTACCCAGTCTGGGTGGAATCCCCAAGGTCCTCCTAGGCTTCCTTTTCTGGAAACTTTAAACTTTCCAGATCTCACGAAATAAACAAACGATCCAATAAAATACAATCCGGCCTGGCCTCCGGTCCCAACTAAACTCCCTTTGGACATTCCAAAATTTGAAGGAAAAAGTGGTGAAGACCCGAGCGACCATGTAACCACATTCCATTTGTGATGCTCATCAAACTCCCTTATTGATGACTCGATTAGGTTGAGACTTTTTCAACGCACCTTGACTGGTAATGTGGCCAAGTGGTATACAGAGTTGCCAGGGGGAAGCTTTACATCTTTCGCCAACTTAGCTAATATTTTCTTAAATCATTTCCAATTGTCTGTCCGTTGTGATGCCGGAACTGAACTTCTGGCCAATTTTCGTCAGGACACGGCAACTCACATTTCTGAT
>APFE030606889.1:19808-38028 GCA_000404065.3 Pinus taeda
GATAGGTCACCTTGTGCTCAGCATCGATCAGTATCATGGGTCTTTTACTGAGTGGTTTCCCTTGTGTTCGACATCAGATTACATTATCACACATTGGGATTCGTGCAGTACCTTGGTTTCCATTTGACCCTATTGGTGGATACCTCGCCTCTGTGTCAGCTTTCATTATTGGTTGGTTCAGAGGGTTTCTTTCGTGCGCTAGCCACATCTTATGTACACCGGAAATGTACTTCGGTCAGGTTACTACATCTTTTTCGTATGATTCCTTCCACATTATTGGCCTACGGGTTATACTCGTGCTAGATTGATGAAGGATGCCTTAATTCCTTCCCTCTAGTAGATCTTTCCCTATCGACTACGACTCATTGCTCTGGGGCAAAGATCTAGAGTCCATTTGGCAGTACCTTGGGGATTGCAGTCATTAGTGGCAGATCCTTTCCTATCGACAGTGGGAAACCATCATTGTCTCCTGATTGATAGATTCTTACAGGTGTTTGACTTCAACACATCTATTCACACTTGTTAGATTGTACTGGGTACCTTGACGCTCATTATCATTATCGGTGAGTAGTCTCGTGTTTGTTAACGGTATACATCAATGAACGATAATCAAACGATTTCTCACATGGTCAACTTCAGATCATTTATTCCCATGGTGTAGAAATGTACCACAGTGGTCGGTGAAGACCTCAGGTTGCATCAGCATTCATTGGTTCACTTGACAGTTGCTCCTGTTGCTACTAGTTGGTACCGTTCCACCTTATATGTTGCAGTCATTCACGGCGACATTCTATATGCTGGCACCTAAGTTTGCATTGTAGTATCACTTTACTCCATCATTTTCATTTGGTACTTTATGGGATCAGTTTTTGATATCAGTGATCCGCTTCATCCTTCAGCATCATTGATATTCTTATATGTGATATTTAGACATGTACTTGTTCGATCATGATCAGATGATCCATTATGTATTTTTCAGTCTTTTATACTTTTATACTTAGTGGATCTGCTTGTACTTGATATGCGGACATGTTGTACTTTCTCTGAGCATGGGTATGCCCACCTCAAACAATGTTTCTTTCTGATCTCATTTTGTGGCTTGGCAGGCTGAACTCTGGTGAAGTCCTTCTCAGTTTTTGACAGATTTCCTTTCCATGGACTTACTTAATACATTTCGCCCATCATGTACCCCTTCCGACCTCATATATTAGGGGACATTTGTTATAGCTCCGAATCTCACTCTTGATGTTTGTGATGCTGCACTCATGGCCTAGGGCAACCCCTCCTTCCAGATCTGGTCCAAAAATTTAAAAACAGTTTTTTACTCCCTATATGTGACATTTCCCTGAGCTAAACATGTGTGTATGCGGGTCTGTGTATACCCAACCCACGTATATGTCTTAAAACACTTAAAAAATTTAAATCTCCTTAATTTCGGGTGGAGATCACGGGTTTCACCTGTTGATTACCTATTAGTGCCTGTGGCCCAACTGTTCCCAACGAATTCCTAACTAAAAAACTACTTTCGGAGAAGTATAAAAGACTTCAATGGGAAGGCCTAAGGAGGAGAGAATAGAGAGAAAGACCACCCTGCTGAGATTATCACTGACCAGGTCTGAAGATCCTTGTGCTTCCAGCACTTCCCCCATTTATAGGAAACCCTTGTTTCCTTGTGTTATGATGTCTTTCTACTATTTGAGATATCATGGAGTAAGTCATGGAAGGAGTTTGTTGAAGGCTTGAGACTAGATGAATACAGAGGACGGTTCCGCTTGGAGCCTGCGAAAGGATGACTCGGGTGAAATCATTCCTTTTTGTACTTTAGTTATCTATAATAAAAGAAACACGTGTCTTGTTCCTGATATAAATCTTCTTCATGTTTATGATATCAATGTTATGATTCACACATGAACGGTTGTTTTAATTGTATAACTAACTACCTTTCAATATGCTATGAAGATGATTTCTTTATGATGCTTGGTCAATATACTGTTGTGCTTTCTTGAATTGATTGTTTTGCAGGTTGAAGAAGCAAAAGGAACTCCAAGAGGGTTTGGACCCTGGCTGGATCTTCCCAAACGAAGGACCACCAGGTGCACCTCTCTTCGTTTAATTTGTTTATATTAGCATCATGGATGTGTGGAATGTGTGTTTTCCTTTATAGATAACCTCTGATGTGCTAGGTATCAACCCAAGACCCTAGGGGAATTTATCCCTTAACACTTCACCAAGATTTCGGCTCCAATGTGTTTTAATTTCAGAGTCTGAACCTTCATAGAAAACATTTTATAGCAAAATTCCACGATGACCTGTTTGAGATGAAATTATGGAGTTTGCAAAAACCTTGAATTCCTCAGATCATATCTCCGAAAATATAGCAATACAATATCTGAAATTTGGACCTGAGGTTCAAACTGATTCCTTCTCAAATGGGTTTTTGTTTTCGCTTTTGAAACTTTGTAGCGAAATAGTTATTGCGAAAATTCCACGATGGCCTGTTTGGAGCAGCGAAACCCTAGAATCCAAACCTCTGATACGAGATGTTATGAAACCAGCTCACAAAAAGATAGAAAAGATAGATCAACGCCTTAGAAATAAGCCTCTTCGAGGGGGCAACCTCCTTTACATTACATAAATGAACAATTCTTGGAAGATACAAATGATAAGACCTCCTTTCTATATATAGGAGTCTAAGGGGTCATAATATAATCAGAGTCGACATAACAATAATAATGTAAGGGAACAATAATAAAAATATGGGGACTACATGGGCACAACAATATAATAAGGGGGTTGCACTAATAACAATAAGGGGTTACACTAGTAGTATAGGGACCTAACAAAAATGGAGAAGAAAATCACAGGATTTTCACTACATCACAACCCTTACCTTTCTTGGATTTCTTAGAATAAGGCAAAATACATGTTTAGAGATGATGGACAAAGCTCTAGAATTATCTACATGTTTTTTTCACGACTGAACAACAATAACCAGAAAATTTGATTTTTCTATGGGGTTGATCTTTGGAATTCATTTTTCTGTTGTTGAAAGCATTGATAATGCATCACTTCTTATTGTTTCACCACTTATTTTTTATTGGAAGGATCCATTCGATGCAAAAAAAATATTGTAGATGGATTGTCGACAACATGTTGAAAATGCAACAAGAAAATCCTAATTTAAATTTGTCCTTGAATTAAATTAGGAATAAAATTGTAATTCCACATCACTTAACAACTTGTATTAGTTAACTAAGTTAATTTCACTTAGTTGGCTCAGTTAATTCTAGTTGAGGGTCTAACTTGAGTCATGTAGAGTGTCTCTTACTTTATAGGAGCCCTGGTTGAGTTTATTTTGAGTTGTAATTAATTATTCAGTTTACCTGAGTTAAAGTTAGTTAAACTAGTTCCAACTATTGGAGGAACTAGTGGGAGATCTAGGAGTGGGGTGATGCATGTAGCGATCAACCAGTTAACTGATGATTCACTCATAATTAACTCATGCATGTTAGATCTGATAGTTACCCAGTTGATATTAGAGTTCAGGGACAATGTACTATCAATTGTATAATTATTTGCATTGTACATATGGTGCATGCAGTGAGAGGAAGGCCTATGAGGATTGTGCAATTCCAATTGAGGAATTTCCCTAATTAATAGGGGGATAATTCCCATGGAAATAACACAAGTAAATAGGGACTTGGGAAAGCAAAACATTGGTTAAGTACTGGCCTAGGATTGTCTAGGAGATAGTGCAGGGGTTGCTCGAGCTTTAGCAATGCATTGTAATCTTCTCATATTTTCTGAATAATGCAATATACATATAGCAGGGGTTTTTAGCTATGGATTTCCCCAGGAAATCATTGTGTAATGTGTTGATTGAATTCTTTCTCTTGTATGCTTCGTGACTTCGTGATCATTTAATTGTTTCCGCTGATGAGTAGAGTAGATTCAAGTCTATTGTTTTAGTAAATTACAATTAGCAGTTTGAATCTACAAGAAAATTTTACATGGTATCGGAGCATAAATCACTCTCGAAGAGGAGAATATGAGTTTGTCTTTTACAGGTGAAATCAAATTCACAGTATCATACTTTAGATCCAACAATGTGTCGTTATAGATATTGAGACTTGAATATGCCCCTGAGGGTAGTTTGAAGTATATTGCTTGGAAAGGCAGGATGGAGGCAGTGTTGGAAGACAACGACTTAAGTAATTCATAGAAAAATAAGCCTCCATCAACTGATGCTCAAGATCTGGCAGAGTGGATAAAATGTGTTGCAAAGGTGAGAAGGATTATACAAGAAGGAGTTCGAGATCATATTGTCTCGAACCTCCACAGTAAGGAGACTCCATATGAAATGTGGAAGGCCTTGACAGACCTATTTCAAAACAATAGTGACCACAGGAATCTGGCATTGAAGGCCAACTTCAAAAAAATCAAGATGGAGAATGGCGACACAATACCAAAGTACTTGACCAAGTTCACCCAATGTCAGGATGAGCTTGGAAGTGTCATTATTATAGTTGTTGAAGATGATATGGTCAGACTATCACTTCTAGGCCTTCCCAAGAGTTGGAAAAGCTACCAGGACTTCGTAAATGGGAGGGAGAAGATACCAGAGTGGGAGCGTTTGTGGTTTGACTTGGTGCAAGAAGATATTTGATGGAACACTAGAGATGGATCCTCAACCAAGAATGATGATGAGGAGAACTATGCCTTAGCTCGAAAGGTGAAGAAAGGGAAATGGAATTCATCCCAATCCAAATCAGATTCCAGTCAAGGTAGCAAGAAGGACTTGTCGAAGATTACATGTTTTCATTGCCACAAACTAGGACTCTATGCCACAAAGTGTCTGCACAAGAAGGCCTACAAGAAGCCCTCAGGAGGAGTGGTAGGTGAAGCTCTTACTTCATAATTCAATTTGTATTTCACCCTCATCACTTGCATGGTGACATCGATGATGGGTAGTGTGTGGTATCTGGATAGTGGAGCCCCATTCCATATCACTGGCAACAAATAATTATTCAGTGACTTGGAGAGAATAACCTCCATATGCACATCGAAATGGGAGATGATGGAAGGTATAACACAACCGGCATCGATATTGTTACTTTTTAAAGGGATTTTGGTTCTCCTCTCACATTAAAAGATGTCATGTATGCTCCGGATTTGAAGAAGAATTTGGTTCTAATTGCCATGTTGGAGGATCATGGCTACGATGTGATATTTAGCAAAGGAAAGGATTTAATTCATCATATAGCCTTAGGACTAGTGAATCAGATTAGGGTTCGGGTGAAGAACCTCTACAAATTGGATGTAGAAGATTTTGTTGCTTTGAGCACAAAAGCAGAGAAGGTGCAGAGCCAAGACATTGATGAGTTGTGGCATAGAATGTTGGGTCACTTGTACCACAGAGATTTGAAGATCATGCAATAGATTTCTACAGGACTTCCCAAGGGTACACTAGAGTAGAGAGATATATGAAAAGGGTGTACATTAGGGAAGTACACCAAAGATACCTTTCATTACAAGGACATTCGAGTGCAAGTGATACTTGAAAGAGTTCACTCATATGTGTGTCGATCATTCTCGACAGTCTCCATGGCCAAGCATGGGTATTATGTAATATTTGTAGATGATTTCTCTCATAACTGTTGGATTTTCTTCATGTAGAATAAAGATCATACTTTCTCTAAAAGTTATGAATTTATAACACTTGTTTAGAAATACACTAGCAGGAAAGTTAAATCTCTCAAGAGTGATAACGATGGAGAATATGCATCAAATGAATCCAATAACTTATATGCATCAGAAGGAATTCGACGAGAGTTAATAACACCCCATAACCCACAACATAATGGGGTGGCTGAAAGGAAGAATAGAAGTATTTTAGGCGTTGCACGAGAAATGTTACATGATCAGGGCCTACCATTGCACTTGTGGGTTGAAGCATGCAACAAAATTGTATATGTGCAGAACATGATTCCTCATCAAATTCTCAGGATGAGTACACCAGAAGAAATTTTTTTAGGTAAGAAACCAGATGTGGCACACTTCAGGATCTTTGGTTCATCAGTTTACTCTCATGTTACCAAGGATGTAAGGAAAAATCTAGAACCAACAGTTGAGTTGGGCATAGTTGTGGGGTACACTGATACACCTCACAACTATCAGGTGTACCTGCCATCTCACAAGATGAAAGTGGTTCGTAGAGATGTGAAGTTTAATGAAGAGAAGGCCATGAGATGTTCCCTTGAGAGGGATCCTCAGTTAGATTAATATGAGGACCTTTTAGCTCCAAATTAAGGACCTCAATATGATGTGGAACAACCACATGCAGAGGAGCGAAGAGTGGAAGAACCCACTCATGCAAATACTTCTAGAGATGGAAGGAAGCAAACCAGAGAGGCTGACATATTGATGCATTATGCTAGAGAGAATGTGGGAGCACCCACATGACAGCGCAGGCAGAGGAAGTCACTAGATCGATACACCTTCTACATGGCTCTTATGAGCGAGAGTGTAGAGGTAGAGTCATCCTCATTCGAGGAAGAAGTGCAACAACCAGTATGGGTTGATGCCATGGTAGAGGAGTATGACTCCATTATTAGTAACAATGTTTGGGATGTGGTCCCAAGACCATCAAACAAGTCAGTGGTGAGTTCAAAATGGCTTTAGAAGGTAAAGCAAGTAGCAAATGGGAGTGTGGAAAAACACAAGGCCATATTTGTGGCCAGAGGGTTCTCTTAGGTGAGGGAATTGATTATGATGAGACCTTTTCTCCAGTAGAAAGGTACTCTTCAATCATATCTATTCTATAACTTTCAACGCAGATGGAATGGAAGATACATCAGATGGATATGAAGACAACACTCCTCAATGGTATGATTGAGGAAGAGGTGTACATTGAGTATCCGAAAGGATTTGAGACCTTCAACAGAGAGTCGCATATGTGCAAACTCAAGTGAGTGCTATATGGATTGAAACAAGCACCCCGTGTTTAGTACACCATGATTAACAACTATTTCACCAGGTTGGGATTCACCAAAAGTGAAGCAGATGCAAACCTTTACCATATTGTGGTTGAAGGTAAATTATTGATTATAGTATTATATGTCAATGATTTAATTCTAGCGGGTGATGAGAAACTGGTAAAATTTTGTAAAGAGGATCTTACAAGAGAATTTAAGGTGAAGGACCTAGGGCTCATGAATTATTTCCTTGGTATGGAAATATGACACGGAGGTGAGGATATGTTTGTCTCTCAGGGAAATTATGCCAATGAGATATTGAAGAAGTTCCACATGGAGAGCAGCAAACCCATGGAGACTCCTCTAGTAGGAAATTGGAGTAAGGAAGATGCTACTTCAGGTGAAGTAGTGGAGGCTACTGCTTACAGGCAACTTGTGGGTTCACTTATGTACTTGGTGAGCACACGACCAAACATATGTTTAGCAGTTAACCATCTTAGTCAAGCATTGTATAAGCCAACCAAACTCTATTGGAAGGCAGTTAAACATGTGTTGAGATACCTCAAAGGCACCACTCAGTTTGGTCATTGGTATAGGCGGATAGAGGGAGTGAAGGTACAAGGCTTCACTTATGCAGATTGGACAGGGAGTCCATCCGACAAGAAGATCACATCAGGGGTAATCTTCAGTATTGGGTCAGCAATAGTTTCTTGCTACAACAGGAAGCAGACATCAGTTGCACTCAGTTCGACAGAAGCAGAGTACATGACTGTTAGTCAAGTAACTTGTGAGGCTATCTGGATCCTACAGTGATTTACTGTGACAAACAAAGTTGTATCAAACTCTTTCAGAATCCAATTTTTCATGATCGGTCAAAGCATATCGACATTCAGTATCACCATCTATGAGATTGCGTGCAGAGGAGAATCATGTTGCTGGAGTACATTCCTACAAAGGAACAAGATGAAAATAATTTGACAAAGGAATTTTCAAGATGAAAATTTGAGTTTCATAAAGGCGGGATCGGGGTAGCAGACAATCCCTTTCTTGTTGAGAGGGAGTGTTGAAAATGCAACAAGAAAATCCTAATTTAATTTTGTCCTTGAATTAAATTGGGAATAAAATTGTAATTCTACATCACATGACAACTTGTGTTAGTTGAATAACTTAATTTGACTTAGTTGGCTCATCCAATTCGAGTTGAGGGTCTAACTTGAGTCATGTAGAGTGCCTCCTACTTTATAGGAGCCCCGGTTGAGTTTATTTTGAGTTGTAATTAATTAATTCAGTTTAACTAAGTTAAAGTCAGTTAAATTAGTTCCAACTATTGGAGGAACTAGTGGGGGGTCTACGAGTGGGGTGCTGCCTACAGTGATCAGCCGTTTAACTGACAATTTACTCATAATTAACTCATGCATGTCAAATCTGAGAGTTACCCGTTTGAGATTGGAGTTCAAGGATAGTGTACTATCAGAATTGTACAGTTGGTTCATGCAGTCAGAGGAAGGCCTATGAGGATTGCTCAATTCCAATTGAGGAATTTCCCTAATTAATACGGGGGTAATTCCCAAGGAAATAACGCAAGCAAATAGGGACTTGGGCAAGCAGAAAGTTGGTTAATTATTGGCCTATGTTTGTGTCAATGTCTAGGAAGCAGTGAGACATATAGAGATAGAGTAGAGGTTTCTCGAGCTTGAGCAAAGCATTGTAATCTTCTCATATTTTCTAACTAATGCAATATATAGATAGCAGGGATTTTTAGATGTGGCTTTCCCTAGGAACTCATTGTGTAATGTGTTGATTGAATTCTTTCTCTCGTATGCTTCATGATTTCGATCATTTAAATTTTTCCGCTAAGGAGTAGAGTAGATTTAACTCTATTGTTTTAGTAAATTACAATTAGAAGTTTGAATCTACAAGGAGTTTCTACACAAAATGTGCCCATAAGATACATAACCAACATGCAAGCCTTAGAGACAATTCCTAAAGACAACAAGTATGTTCTAGCCTTGGATGATGATGTTAGATTTCATCCTCGATCAATTAGTGCTCTCATTGTTGAAATGGAGAAAACACTCAGATATTCATTCCAATGGATTATCCTATTAACCTACCTTTTGGGAGTTTGGGCAGTTAATGCATTTTTTGATATCATATACCTTGTTTAACGGGTTTCTACATGATTAAGCATCATTGCAACCATTAATGTAGTTGTGCGAGCTAAGTCAAAATTAATGCGTAATTCATTGAGTTTCTCATCATAATAAATTAATGTAGCCTTCAAGCTTTTATTATTTCTCTTAATATTGTTTACTTTTCCAAATTCAAGAGGGTAGTGGAGGATGAATTCACACATCTAAGAGAATATTAATATTGGTAACTTACAAATCGTTATTAGGTAAGTTTGTTTTTACTATAAATGGGTGCATTTTCAGCAGAAGCCTAACTTTTTGTCGATTTTTCCTCGTGGAGCATCATATTTTTTTATCTTCATCCATGTGAGAATTGTGAACATTCATCTTCTCATGTTTTTTTTATAGGAGGGAATGATATAAGTGATTAACAATGAGGCTACTAGTTTTGAAGCCTCGTTAATCAAGCATGTACAAGTGACCTTGAGCCACAACTACAAAGACAGGCTCAAGCTTAAGTCAAAAGTAGAACCAAAGTTATGACTAGAGTCAAATCCATGAGAATGATTCAACTTGTGATCATCTTCAAACCAACATTAGTTTGCAGTCATCTTCAAATCACATTTGTGATAATTTCCAATTAGCATAAGACATTAACTTCCAGCCAAATCATGAAATAATCCAAGAACTATTGAGCCTTAAAGCCAAGTTCAAGAGTTTGAGGTCATCTTCAGATCACCATTTGTGAACATTTCCAATCAATAGAAGAAATCAACTTTTAGCAAAAAATTGGGAATGTTCTAGGAACTATTGCCACGTTATAAAGTTGGTGGTCAACCTTAAACAACCATTTAGTAGAAGAATTTAGCTTTTTCTAGTCAATGGGTTTACATTCATCCCAAAACCACAATATTCAGAGAGCACATTCAACAATTGGTAGTTGTTCTAATTTCTCTACATGGACTCACATATACCCATTCAGATTAAAGGGGAGGGATGTTAAGCACCTGATCCATTTGGTTTATGGTGTGCGGAATCCAATCATCATTAAGAGTCCAAGAGACCTTGGAAGAAGAATCCAAAAGTCAGACACCTTATATTAATATGTGTACCAGTTGAATAAATACAATTCATGCTTATTCTTTCAAATTCTTGGTTTTTATTCTTTCAAATTATAGCTCGTAGTCCAACAATAATCAAAAAATGTTTGAAGAGGTTCTAATTTTTGGGAAGAGAGAGACTTTTTATAACCCAATAGGTCCTAGATTTTGAGCCACACACTATGTCTATTACTAGAATTCTAGTTGGTTTCATCTTTCCAATCAACACTTCCTATTTTACTATGTGTGCTATATAATAATTGTTTTTCTCTTGCAATTCAAACCACAATGTTCATCCCTTGCTTTCTATTCATAGGCTCCCTTGGTATCAATTTTAAAAACATTAACATTGTTTAACATATATGTTATCATTATTTTCCATGAACTTAGTTTTTCAACTACACCATAAGCACAATCTTGCACAACAATGATGCAATAAAGTTAAACATGTTGAATGCATTAACAATTAGCATTCAATTCCAACAAATTATTGAGACTTCAATACACCGTAATTTTTCTTGAAAAAAATAGGTACCACTTTTTACTTTAGTTATTTTATTATTCCAACAAACAAAAGAAAAATTTCTTCTAAGTTAGAATAAAAATTCATGAAAACAATTTTGATTTTTCTCAAGTCCACTGTCAAATAAAAACCAAATTTTCCTCAGTCAAAAAGATCATTTTTATAATCTTTTTAATTCCCCATCAAGGAACTTTTAAACTTTCATTGGATGAAAAATTTTACTTTCACTCTATTGAAAAGTTAAAATCTTCCTTGATCAACTCTTTCAATCAAAGTTCACTTCACACCTTATTTTTCAATAGTTAAAATTCTCATTGATTGTGTCATAAAAGGTTGGGAATAGTGTCGACAAGTTTGATTCACATAATGGAAATTTATTCTAATCATCAATGTGTTTGTTACCCATATCAATTGTCAAGGAAGGGATAGGTGGGGGAGGGCATGGCCACCGTCTAATAGGGAATAAATAAGGGGGATGTCTTCATCCTTCCCTCAAGGTTGTAACTATGCGCAAGTTTGGAGGATGGTGCATTTGAGAGGTGGTAATAGTTAGGTATAATTTGTCATCATAAGCTCAGGGCACAAACAATGGCATTCATACCAAGGTGCAGTGGCATAGGCGATGAAGTCACGATGTGACCCTGTAAATTATTTCCATCCCAACCTACGTCAATTCATCATTCCAAGTAATGGAGAACCAATAGCAAGTACATCAATTAGGCTTGGCATGCTTCAAGTTTGAATTCTCAAGTTATGCTCTTTTAAGGCACTCATTATTGTTTATTCTAGCTTTAGGGTCTTGGTTTTGGGCTTTGTTGCAAGTTCATCATAGGTTTCACTATAAATTGGATGGTCAGTGCAACCTCTCTCTATTATATGGTTGTTTCCATTTGGAAATTTTCTCCTCTCTGACCTTTTCGCTAATTTTCTGCGATTTCCATTCCATTTCCCAAAGGAAAAACGCGGTGAGAGTTGTTGAGGACGTCCGCGCGCAGCCCTAGTTGTTGCAGCACTCAGAGCCACATCCCCTACTGCTGAGGCCCAACTCCTGACCACAGAAGGAGAGATCGTAAGCCAACACCTTCTGCTACAAGAACGCAACCATTTGTAACTACCCTCAGCGGCCTACTGCTACTGAGGCCTGAGCAATATGGACCCATTAGAGGATGAAGATCATCACATAGATCACCAACGGGAATTGGAAGTAACAACCAAAGCCTTCGCCTCCCTCATTTCTGCAATGGGTCCAGTAAAGAGCCGACCAGCAGTCTCAAAGTCTGTTAAAAGTATAGAAGAAATACTAGAGATATCACTCCCTCCTACTCTCCCACGAAAAGAAGCACTCTCCCTGGCAGAATGAGGATTAGTAGGGCAGTTTACTGAGTTGTGGCCATCACCCAAGACTATCCAAAAATGAGTAGAAAGAAACTGGTCGGCTTAAATAAATGGAGAAATTTCGATCAGGTTCTGTGGTAGAGGGTATTACACCTTTCATTTCGAAACCAAGGCGGACCAAGACTTGATATTCAAGAATGGGTCGTATTTTATGGATACAAAGGGGTTGTATCTAAACAGATGGACACCGGACTTTGATCCAGAAATGGATGTCCCAAGCATTGTACCTATATGGGTTAGATTGCTGCATCTTCCTCTCCACTGCTGGGGAGATGAATCAGTTAAAGCCATAGGAAATGCGGTTGGGAAATACATAATAGATGCAAGCCAAAGGAAAATATGCATGCAGGCGCCTGAATATGTGTTGAAGTGGATCTAGGGAGAGGACTCCCGAAAGCTATCAAAATCAAAGTGGACCAGTGGATGCACATACAACAGCTAGAATACGAACAAGTTCCCTTCAAATGAAAGGTATGTCATGAATATGGTCACTTCGCAAATAGATGTACAAAAAGAAAAGAAAATGAAAGTGAAAAAACGGAGGAACCGGAAAATAAATGGGAACAGGTCAAGCGAAAGAAGACAATTAATAAACAATCAATCCAACCTTCTTCGCAACCCACAAAATCCAATGAAGCTCTACCATCCTCACCAAATGCAGACCTCACCACTGTAAATCATTTCGATCCATTGGATCCTTCTGCCCCCCCATTCCCTGGACCTAAATCTAGATCTAGAACCCCTCACTCTCCCAAATCTCAATCTCCTAACTTACCCAGAGTCTCAAACTCTCACCTCTCTCTGCCTCCCTCAGTAAACAGAATGTTAACTAGAAAGCAAGCAAAGGAAGCATTCCCAAACATAGAAAACCAAAAAAAGTGGGAATAAAGACAAATAAAGAACTAAGGGATGAAGCAGTAGCAAAAGAAATGGCTTTAGGAACGCAAAAACCTATGGATACTTTCCTAGGGAAAATCACAGGGAACATTGAGAAAAGCCATCAAAAAGGGAAAGGAACTATGTACCACCCAACAGGTAAATAATGATAATAGTCTCCTGGAATTGCAGAGGAATGGGGAAATCTTTTAAAGAAAATGCAGCAAGAGATATATTACCAAATGAAAACCCATATATTTTAATGATCCAGGAGACAAAAGCAAGCAACCAAGACACTGAAAATCTTAGAAAAAAAATAAGAAACTATGAAGGGGAATTTATCCAGGCAACAAGAGCTTTAGGGGGTATATGCATAATTTGGAAAAAAGGAATATGGGGATTAATTCAAAAGAAAAAAAATCAACATTGGATAATAACGGACCTCAGGCAAATCAGCACAAAAGAGAGATACAGGGTCATAAATATATATGCCCCTAACCACTATAAGGATAAAGAATAGTGTTGGGCCACATTGAAGGAAGTTTTAAAAGAAACACAAGCTGGGAAAGTGATTTTAGGAGGAGATTTAAATTTGGTAAGAAGTATGGAGGAAAAATTTGGAGGAATTTATGAAGCGGATCCCTCCATGAATTCTTTAGAAGAAATAATGGAGCAGTACAGCCTTTTGGACATTCCCCCAAATAATGGGAAATACACTTGGAACAATAAGAGAGTGGGTAAAAGAAATATCAAAGAAAAGTTGGATAGAATTTTAATCCAAGAAAGTATAGCAGAAGTATACAGCTCTATCAAATCAAAAATCATTCACACCACTGCATCGGATCATAAACCAGTAGTCATAATATTGGGCAAAAATGGAAAACCAAGGCCCTCTCCCTTTTAGATACAGCTCAGCCTGGGACAACAACAAAGAAATCAGCGAATTAGTTAAAAAAGTATGGGAACCAAGAATATTAGGCTCACCTCATTACATTTGGGAGACAAAATTAAAAAATGTAAGAGCCAAGTTAAAGGAATGGGCAAAGATTAAATGAAATAATAAAAAAAAAAGAGCTACAACAGAAAATGGACAGCATGCAAGTAGAAAAAGAGGGAAAAGGAGAAAGCAAGAAGGATTACTTAAAAGAGAAAGAAATCTTTTGGGAAATATACAAGGAAAACAGGAAAGAAGAAGAAGAGGTCGGACTGAAATCCAGAAGCCTATGGCTCAAGGCAGGAGACAAGAACACTTCTTTTTTCCACAACACTATGAAAATCAGAAGAGCAAGAAACCAGATAGAAAAGATACAAGTGGAAAATCAAGAAGTTAAAGGAGCAAAAGAAAAAAAAAAAGCAGCTTACAAGCACTTCGAAAATCTACTTCCAGCCACAGAAGAAATGGCTGAGTATGAAGAAATTTTGCAACACACAAAAAGGAAAATCAAAGAAGAACAAAACACAAATATGTGCAAAGATCCCAAAGAGGAAGAGATAGTGGAGGCCATATGGAGCCTGCACTCAGATAAAGCACCAAGGCCAAACCGATTCACCATATCTTTCTTTAGAAATCACTGGTATACAATCAAAAAGGACTTCCTAAGAATGGCGAAGAATGCTTAAAAAAAAAATGGGAAGCCACACAAAATCCTCCTATTTGGCCCTAGTCCCAAAAGAGTCAAATCCCACCACCTTCAATAGGTCTAGGCCTATTTCTCTCTGCAATTCCTCTTATAAGATAATAACAAAAATATTGGCAAATAGAATCAAGAAAGTGCTACACCTAATCATATTAGAATACCAAGGGTGGTTTGTTCCAAATAGATAAATCATAGACAATGTCATAATTGTTCAGGAAGTCGTCCACTCCAGCAAGAAAAAGCAAGAAAAAGGTATGATAATAAAATTAAATATGGAAAATGATTTTGATAGAGTCAACCACCCATATCTAATGGTTCTCCTTTAGAAACTTGGCTTCTCTAAAGAAATAAAAAAAGTGATATAGGAATGCATCTCTACCCCATGGATAGCTCCCCTCATAAATGGAAGACCAAGTGATTTCTTCCAAAGCACTAGAGATCTCAGGCAAGGTTGTCCTCTCTCACCTTTTCTCTACAAAATAATGGCAGAAACCTTAAGCAAATCATTGGAAGCCCAGAGAAAAGAAAGAACTATAACAGGGCTAAGAATAGCAAAAGGAATAAAAACCATAAACCATTCCTTGTTTGTGGACGATACTTTGTTGTTGGGAGGAGCATCAACAATAATAGCCAAAAGATTCAAAAAAATTCTTGATGAATTTATACAGGTGTCAGGTGGGCTATTAAACAACACAAAATGTAGGATCTATGGGTGGAATACTCCGCCTAGAACCATGCAAAGGATTTCCCAAATCATGGAAATCCCAGCATAAGAAAACTGGAACCATTTCTACTTGGGACTTCCAATCTCAAAAGAGAGAATGAAAGCATAAATATGGACAAAACAGATTGGAAAAATGCGAGCTAAGATAAAGAATTAGGGAATTATGTGGCTAAATATGGTTGGAAGGGTGATATTAATCAAAGCTCTCCTTGTTGCATTACTGATTTATCAATACGCTATAATCATGGCACCAGCAAGCGCCCACAAACAGATGGAATTAATCTTAAGAAGCTTTCTATGGCAAGGTGGGAAGCAAGAAAATAAAAAGTTTAGTTTGGTCAGGTGGGAACAATTAGTGCTCCCTTGTGAACAAGGAGGACTATCCATTCAATTACCTGGGCTCATGAATGCAGCTCTAGGAATGAAAATAGTGTGGAGACTCATCACAGGTAAAGAGAACTGGTGGAAAAAAATCCTCATCAACAAATACATGGACAGATCCAAGGAGAAATTGTTGAATGGAAACATCCCAATCAGACAAAGTACCCAAGTATGGAAGCTAGTCAAAAACGTAATACCATTAATGAGCAGGCACATCTCAAAAATTCCAGGTAACAGAAAAACAATATCTATTTGGGAGGACAGAATCATGGGAAAATACCAAATACAGAATTATCCGGAAATTGAAGGTATTCAAGAATGGATGAAAGGAAAAGGCTTCAACACTCTACATTCAATCTCGTTGTGGAATCAAAAGGAATGGCAGGAGTGGAAGATTCCAACCATACCAGCAATCTTGGAAGGACAATGGACCAAAATCAGGCAACATTTAAAAGGGGCGGCTCCAATCCACTATGATGAGGAAGAAAAATATCTTTGGCATCCAAGCAATGGGCAATACACAGTCAAATATGGATATAAAATCCTTCAAGATCAGACTGATCAACAGGAAAGGGACTCTTGGAAAATAGCTTGGAAATTCGAAAGTTTGCCAAAGATAAAAATTTCCATATGGACTCTTTTAAAAGGGAAGATTCTGACCAGTGAAAATTTTAAAAAAGGGGCTTCCAAGGGCCATCACGATGTCCTTTATGTTAGCAGGCGGAAGAAAACATTCAACACTTATTCCAAGAGTGCAAATTCTCGAGTAATGGGAGCAGCTTATGAAGCCACTGGAAATGAACATAAACTTTGAAAAACCATTGCCATAATTTCTCAGAACACTTGAGAAAGCATACCCTTATGCAACAAAGAAGAAAGCCACAATTCTAAGAATATGGAAATGTATCCCAACAGTGTTATGTTGGAAAATTTCGTTGATTAGAAGTAAGTGCATCTTCAAAAACCAAAATCCAAGAATTAGGAAAACATTATCAAAAACCTCGGGACTAACTTCTGAAATTCTCAATGAAAAAGGAACTGCACCAACGGACTACAGTATTCTCCAACAAGAAGAAAGGGACTAGCTCAGCAAAGCCATAATAAACAACAACGACCAAAAATGACAGAGAAAAAAAAACTCAAAAAAAAATTGGAAATTAAGAATGACCGAAGAGGAACTTGAAAGCTGGAAAAAACTTCAGAACAGACATTGTATGCATTTTGATGCAGCCTCAAAGAATAACCCAGGAAAGGCAGGAGTCGGCGGAATAATTCATGATCCAAAGGAAAAAAAAAAGTCACCTATGAATGGGGACTAGGATAAATGTCAAATGACAAGGCAAAAGCTTACAGTTTGCTGATGGGAACAAGAATGATTAAAAAAAGAGAAATCCAAAATCCAATAATTATAGGAGACTCAGCCATCATAATCGAGGCAATGGTTCGAAACAAGAACCCAAGAAATGAGTTTATGAGAAGAATCATCAAAAGAATTAGAAGGAATTTAGCAGGCTCTAGCAATGTAATCTTCAAACATGTATTGAGGACACATAATCAGTAGGCGGACCACCATGCAAAACAAGCTGTGGAAAAAGAGGAATGAATAGTTAGTGAGAATCAAGATGAATATTATCACTTTATGCCATAACTCTCAACTAAAAATGATAAGCCTAAAGTTCTGGAAAATCAAGGGACAAAGCAGGCGAAATAAAGGAAAAAATCAAAATTTGAAAAGCACAACACATCACAGGAACCATAGCCAAAGCGAAAATAAATAAAAAAACACGGGCAATCAATGGAAAAATCATGGTAGCAGGGATCCTCGCATGAATAATGTCAGAGAAGACAGCCCTGATCACAAGACTCATGAGATAAAAAATAGATGCACTAGAGAAAAACGTGGAAGAAAATCTAGGAAGGACGATCTCACTCAAGTGGAAGCCTCCATTTACAGTTCTAGGGAAGATAGAAAGGGCTATAAGAGAAATGGTAAGTTAACATTCAGCAAGCATGATTGTGTTCACAGAGAGTCTATTGTCGAGCACAGAGATAGTTCACCTGATTTCAGTCCCCTCCTGCTTCTCATTACAGCCATAGATATTCGCTCTCAGAAACTTGCGAACTCCAGTTCTTATCTCTTTGTCTTACCTCATCTCACCCAGCATTCCCTCTCCGCGGTAAATCTAGACTACCTCACTGATCTTCATTTCTTATCCTCTCCTCCATATCTGCATAGCTTCTCTCAGTCTCATAGTCATCTTGGTCGCACCGCTTGTCTTCAGCCCCCTGTCTCTTTCCAATTGGTCATCATCTGAAGCAAGTCTCCCCCTATATTTTACCAGCCTTGTCTCATTCGCAGGCCCCCACCCAAGCCCATAGTATCTCAAGCCGCTGCTAATACTCAAAAAAGCCAGGACATCACTCAATAAAGAAGGGTTGCACATGCTCAAAGGACATCAATTAGCAGTAGAAAGAAAG
>APFE030606891.1:4179-18553 GCA_000404065.3 Pinus taeda
GTAACCCCATGAACCAGCGTAATGCTGCATCCTTGAGGGTAGAGGGAAAGAGTTTCAGCTTTTTCTCATCCTCAGCATAGTCATAAGTTCTACAAAGGACAACAAACTCAAACAAGAAGGTATCAGGGTCCTCAGAAGTCAAACCATGGAAATGAGGTAGTGCGGAGGGACTTATGTTTTTCATCTTCATGTCTCCATTGGTCTCTTGAATGGGAAAGGCACCCTCTATTCTCTCATCTTCTCTTCTCCCATTTCGGTTTTCAGCCATGGCTACACACGGAATGGTTTCTAACTCTTCTTCCGCTATAGGATCTTCGTATATCTCAGGAGGTTCACCTATAGGTTCTTCTGGCTCACTGTCACCAGAGAAGAGAAAAAGTTGACTCAGTGATGTGGTGGGGGTGTTGGGTAAGAATTTGCCGGTCTTATCTCTGTTCCTACGAGGCATGAAATGGAAAGACTTTTTCTTGCTTTTGTATTTTTCTTTTGTACCTGCAAAACTAAAATAGGTTGAACTGCAGCGAACTATCTTACTGAAAGGAAATGCGGAATTAAGGAGTTGTGTAAAATGGCGCTCTCGGTTAGAGATGTTGGGCGCTCCATTGCTTCTCAGAACGGCGCCGCCAGGGCCCGTCTCCCCTCGGCTTTTCTCCTCCCAGGTCCTGCTCCGGTGGACGGTTGGCCTTCTTTCTGTTCTGATCCGAGCAGCTCAGTGTATGAGCTTGCTTCAGCCGGCGATAGAGCAGCTCTCATTCCCTGGGATTTCAACCAGCTCGGCCCCTTCCGGGTCAGCTTCCTCCAAGATGTCCGTGAAGCTTCTGGCAGATCCACGGGTGCTGTCAGCCTTTTGGTCGCGGCCCAGCTGATGCTCCTTCAGCAAATCGGCTCAGTCACGTTTTTGTTGTTAAGTTTTTCCTCCGACTCGGTTCCCTCTCTCCTGGTTTGCTCAGAGGCCGGAGGCCGAGCTTCGTCCATTTTTTTCTTACGCTCGGCGGCACAGCCTCCTTCCGAGTGCCACTCAGGGAGTGGCATTCTGGAAGTAATACGGCTTCCAGGTTCTCTTGCTCTAAAAACTCTTGACAAATGCCCACGCAGGGAGGATGCAGGGCAAATGTTTGACGAAATACCACACAAGGATCTGGTCTCCTGGGGCTGGTTTATAAGAAACCGAAGGGAGATACAGCTAAGGCGGACAGTCTTATCCCTGTTGTGCCCTGCAAAGGAGGTTGCAGCCAGTTTCAGAGATATCAAGCCACTCCAAATGGCTAATACTGCCGGCTGCCCAGCGCAGGTTATTAAAGAACAGGCAGAGCTTGAACCCCAGGCAGGCAGTGCTTGTTCCAGAGCCCCCTCGCCTCAGTCTTGCAGCGGACTGCAGATGCCAAAGCAATCAGAGTCCTTCCAGATCATAATAGCGCTCCTCTCAGGCAAATATTTGCTTCAGTGGGTAAGCTCCTCAGAGCTTGTTCAAGACCTCAAGCAAGAGCTGTTCCTCAGGACAGGGATCCCTCCAGCGTCTCAACGGCTCCTCTTCGAAGGTAAACAGCTTGCAGATCTCTTGCCCCTTTCTTTTTATAACATTCAGAGAAATGCTTCCATCACTATCTCCCTTCGCTTGAGAGGGGGAGCGTCGGGACAGTCATCTTCAGCAGCAGCGTTCTCTTACAGAGACGCTGTCCATGCCCAGAAAACGAAGAACTCCGCCTTACCAGCCGAGGCTCCAAAACCTTTCTTGGTGGACAGGTTGGAGGAAACCCCCTATATTGAAATAGAGAAATCAAAGATGGACAGGCAGTTCCAACTGTTTGCCAAATTTGGCATTATCTGCAGGTTCAATGGGCTCTGGCCTTGCACAGAAGATCTCTACAAATGTGTTCACTCCAACTGGACCAGCAATTGCAAGATTTTGTTCTGTTCCAAAGGCTTTTTCATTGTAGTCTTTGGTGACAGTGAGGATTACCAGAAAGCATTAACTGAGGGCCCCTGGTTTTGGGATTCGGCGGGTCTCTTCTTAACCCCTTGGTTCCCAGATTTTGACCCTTCCACAGCAGTTATTACCAAGCTTCCCATTTGGGTCAGATTGCCCAATCTCCCGGTTCATTTATGGCATTTTGCGATGTTCGAAGGAATTGGCAACTCTCTAGGACGCCATCTAGCTACAAACACTTCTAGAGGGGAAAAGGGTCTCTACACCTTCGCCAGAATCTACGCAGAAATAGACATCAGCAAAGGATTACCAGATCAGATCATTCTGAAAATCGGAGACTACCACTGGACTCAGACCCTAAATTACGAGAACACTGCGTTCTGCTGCAGAAATTGCCATCTCACAGGGCACCTTCACAGATCGTGTCCAGCGATTCCTGCCCATAAGAAGAAGGCAGCTCCTAAGCCGAAATCCAAGAGTTGGAAGCCTTGTGACCCTCCCCCCATGGATGAATTCAGTTCCAGTTCTGATGAAGAGGAAGTGAATGAGGACGAGATGGATGCTTCGTTAGCTCAAAACCCACCCCCAACGGGTCCTGAGGAGTCCTCCGCTCCTGCGCTCTCTCAGAAATGTTCTCTTGAGACCTCTCCTTCGGACTTAGACAAGGAGATCTCCCATTCCGCCCAGCGTAGTTTGGTTTTGCCATCCATTCAGGATCAATTTGGATGGATCAAAGTTGGTAAGAAGAAAGGTAAAAAGGGCCGAACAGAGGACTCCTCTCAAGCTGGATGATTCCCCTATTTTGCTCTTGCCTCCCAGCCTATCTGTTCGCTTCATGTGTAGCGCTGCTCTCTTCCGGTCTACTCCTCAGAGCCGAGGTGGATTGTTCATCCTTACCGGCTGCCCTGTTTCTTTGGGGTTCTGTAGGAGGTCTTTTGGTCAAGATGTTATGTTCTCTGCTTTGCCTCGGGCTCTAGTCTGCCCGGGCAGTCTTCTGTAATTATTTTTTGTTTCTTAATTTTTGTTTCTTAATACAAATGCTTACTTACAAAAAAAAAAAAAAAAAAAAGGAAATGCGGAATTGAAATGCTAATCTATGAAAGCAAAATTGAAATTCTAATCTATGCTTGCAGAATTGAAATTGCGGAATTTGAAGGCTAATCTAGGAAAACAAGAAATGTCTACTCTACTTTTTCAGGAATGAAATTACAGAATGGAAATGAAATAAACTACTTAGCAGAAGTTTGTAGTGGAAAATAGAAGAATAGAAACAATCACCAATACTCTGACGCTTCCCCGGCAACGGCGCCAAAAAGATGGTGGGCTCCAGTATTGCAGCAATAATGCTGCAACTCCTGGGACTCCCCTCTTTACTTTTATCAACCCGGTTGTTCGTAACAAACTTGGAAGCGGTGGTGCTATATGCACAAGTACTAGCTCTTGTCGCAGCTGTCACTTGATCAGCTGGCACAAGTCCGCCAGGGCTTTAGCCAACTTCTATAAGCTCTTAGATGAAGCTTGTAAATGATGGATGAAAGCTAACTCAAAGGGGAGCTAATCTACTTGCGGAAAGAAACTGAAAGCAAAATAGAAATGCAAACCCTAGCAAACCCTAATTCTACCAGCTAGTTCTATTGATGCAATAATGAGAATACAGACTGCTGAATGAGATGCCATTGACTTCAAAAAGGGGAAATGCACATGCCTTAGTCTACTTTTGTTCTATAAAGTATCTTTTTGTATTTTCTTGATTAAGTGTCGATGTTCACATGCATATACTTGAACTGTGCTTCACTGTACAGGAGTGGACCAAGGAAGAGGAATGCTTGGAAGTAGTTGGAGAGGCTCAGAGAGGGTCTAAGGGGTCCCTAACACTCTTCCCCAGAGTCTCACAAGGTTTGGCTATCAGAAAACCTCACTTGTGAGCTTCTACAGGAAGTCTGCAGGGGTTCTACAGGAAACTTCAGAATTTCTACAGGAAACTTGGAAGTCGGTTTTTAGTAGGTGGATGAGTGGGGGAAGGTGCATGGATGGTCTAGAGGTAGGATAGGGGTCTAAACATGGCCTAAGGACTGGTGGGAGTTTTTGGTGGAAGGCTGACTTGGCTCGAAGATGACTAAGGCAATGATGAGCAAGAAGGTAAGGTTTCATAGACACAAAGGATAGATGGGAAAAAGGGCAACTTAGCTATGAGACAGAACAGGAGGCTTAGATGATGCTTTGGGAGGATGGATGAAGGAGGAGGATACCCTGCACGGTGGGCCTTGATCAATTCTACAAAAACCTGCAAATGATCAAATCCTAAACTAATTTATTCTATCCATCGATCAACATAAATGAGCAGCAACTTTATTTGGGAAGAGAACCTTGTACACCATCTATGTAAGGAAACATTTCAGATGTCCAAACCCATGACTAATATCTGCAACTAAAACAAGCACACTAAAATATTGCATAAGCAACAAACTAGTGTTTTTGTGAGCTAGCATTGTTTCCTCAATTCCAACCCCAAATCCAATAAGGCCGAGGTGAAACCAGGAGTGTAGTTGTCTCTTTTTCTTGGAGATATTGTTGTTATTATTCTACCAAAACATCTAAACGAAAACCATTCATAAACAGTGATCTATCCCAGCATCATAACAAAATCTACTTAACAGCAAGGTGTTCAAATGCATAAAAGAGAAAAACAGTGATACGTAAAGAAACACAATGATACAGAAAGGAGGTCCTAGGCTCTCAGGTTGGGCCCAACCCTTAGAGCTTTGGCTCCTATGAAAAACTCAGACTTGTTAGGAAACCAAACCTTCTCATTATTCAAAAAGAGTCATAACAGTTTTGCCAAAAATGGCTACAAAAGAATGAAATAGAGCTGCTGCAGCACTGGAGTACAAAGTACAATATAGGTTCAAAAGTCTTTTTACGAAGGCTGAGGCCTCAACATTTATAGATAACGAGGGACCTAGCTGGCCTCCTCAATCTGTGGAACTCGGCTGTCAAACTGGGAGTCAAACAGCCCCTTTCTAAATGTTGATTGGCTGCCTTCTAGATTCGGCTCGGTGGTCTTTGGAGCTCGGAGCTGAAGGTGAGAATCCCAAGGAAGGGTCATTGAATGCCGTAGACATCCCTCCTTCAAGTCCTAATTTCAGGCTTGGCTTCCTTATAGCTCATGATTGCTTTGACTTTGCTCCAATATGTCAAAAAACCTGAAATAGACACATGTTAACCACCTAGGAAAAGTAACTTCCCTTATCCGTACCAAAGGCACAAACATACTAGAAATAATGCATAAACTATAGAAAATGATGGATTTGAACAAGGGTTGAACAATGAAAATGAGGCCAAATGAGCCCAAATTGTTACCAATTTTGGGGCTCATCACTTATGAGGAATCAATTAAGAAGAGTAGTCATGACAAATATACAAGGTCAATATCATATGGTTATGAGTTGATATTATGTGATTATATTATGTTTATGTTATAGAAAAGTTATACCAAAGGTTACAACAACGAAATGAAAGCAGTGTGGTCTGTGACATGCTGGGACAAGCATGGATAAGACATTGGAAGCAAGGTTGCTTGGTAAAGACAATGTGGTTTTGGATGTGAGGTACTATTTTTGTGCACATGTTTCATATGTGATGTTATGCGGATATTTCATATGTGGTGTTGTGTACAGATGATGCTATGTACATGTTGGATATGCAGTGCTATGTACAGGTGGTGTTACATGCATGTTGTACATGTGGTGCTATGTACATATGGTGTTGTGTACATGTTGTACAAGTGGCGTTGTGTGCAGGTGGTGTTGTGTACATGTAGTGCATGGGCCATTGTGTACATATGGTGTCGCGTACATGTTGTGCATGTGGTATTGTGTACACATTGTATAGTTGTGCAATGTACATGTGGCATTGTGTACAAGTTGTGCAAGTGGTTCCGTGTACATGTGATGTTGTACACACGTTGTGTAGGTGGTTTTAGTGTACATGTGGTATTGTGTACATGTGGCACATATGTCACTCATGTAGATGCATGTATTTCATGGTGTTGTATGACATGTGTAGTTGTATGTGTGTGATGTACACTATGTGTATGTGCACATGGTCAAGGAGAAGGTACTAGGTGTTTCTCGAGTGTGGCAATAGATCCGGAGTGCATACGGAATAAAGACAAAGGTAGAAGCTAAGGATTGATTAAATGATAAGTATCCGTACTTTATTCCAATTTTATTATGCATGTGATTTATGATTATGGTATATGATGATTATATGTGATCTATGATTCTAGTTTATGATGGTTACATGTGATTTATGATGTTGATCTATGATGGTTGTGTTTTTAGCTAACCTGATGTGATATGTTTATTTATGATGATTTGGTCAAAGATGTTAGTTTAACCTGTTGTGACAAGAAGTAAACAAGATTGAAATTATACCTTATTGATGAGCTACCAATGAGGTATGATTTGAAGTTATTTCAATCTATTTTGAATCTAATGGAAGTTATGTGCTTGGAACGGGAATGCATGAACATGCTCAATTGAGTGTTTGAAATCAACTGCAAGAATTGGCAGAAACAACAAAAGAAATTGGAACATGCAACAATATGTTAGTAGATTACTTCAGGAGCAGGGCCATTATGGGACACTGGTACCCAATAGTCTCCATTGATTTCCATGAGCATGCTATGATCATTATGATGGTTAAGGCAGGTATATGACTTGGTTGTTTGGTCTTCTGATGCAAGGAAGCCTTGCCAAGGGATGGATCACCCCAGATATGGGATTCCGTGGAACTTGAAAGGTGAGTGACTGCATGAAAAGGGGTGACCAGATTTCCCAAGGGACTGCGTAGTAGAGAAGGTAGGTCACGGATATATTGGTTTTTATCATTAGCATTACTAGATGGGATTAGATGCACATTGGGACTGCGCCTTGGAACAATGAGTAGGTAACAATTCACTAAGAGGACAAGTGGCGCAATATTATAGCGCCAAACATTGGATGCAACTTCGATTGTGGCAGTGGATTCTGGACTTCCTGGGAAGGAGGGGAATCTTGGTATTACTTTGAGGGTGGAGGTTTGATCTTCTCGATTCCCTTGTTGATTGATACAGGCATTGTATCCTTTTATTTGTTGGTTTAACAAATGTGCATATGTGTATATGTGGTTATTGTAAATACCGTAATGAGCTAAGTTATAAAGCTCCAATAAGCGGTAAGGGTGTTATGTTATTATGATGTTATGTTATTATGTTGTCATGATGGTTTGCTTTCACCCAGGTGATCATTGTCAATACTGCATCGAGCTATGTTATAAAGCTCCATGGCCAGTATGTTTGCTTGTCAATGATTTTGCTAAGGTCTTGGTGTGGTCTAACACCGAGGATGGTGTTCCCCAAGGGGGAGGGTTCTGTAACAGCCCCGATGAAAATTCCATGTAATAAAAGTTAATAAAGGGAAAAATAATAACCACGATTGATGGGACACTTATTCCAAGCTAAATGTTAGGCAAGACATCCTAATGGGTGTTCATTTGATTGTTTATGGCTAAGTAAATTGGCAAATTCAATGGTTAAGGCTTTGGAAAGGCAAAATGGCATTTTTGGCACATTTATTTGCGAAAATAATGGAAATTAGGAGAAAAGGGAGGTGAAAGGTCATAAGTTGCATGTGAGAAGGAAAATGAAGGAAAATAATGGAAAATGAAGAAATAGAGGCCTCATTCATAAAAAGGATTTTGAGGATCAGTTGGTAACCTTTTTTCAGTTTAGTTTTGGAGTTCTCTCATTATTCTCTATCTCTCTCTCGCGCGCTCTTGGACACTTAGAGTTTTCTTGGAGCAATTTTAGCATTGGAGCAAGAAAGGCAAAGAAGGCAAGAGGAAGCAAATATCAAGCAGGGAAAGGTAGGATCAAGTAACTACAACATGCTTCATTGCAGGTATCGACTTGCGTGTGTATTTTCTTTGCTAGGTTTGGCATGCATGGCATTACATATGGTTCTTTTCTATCATGGCATGGGTTTTTCCAGGTGTAATAGTGTTTTCAGCCTAGCCTTTCCATTTTCAAATAGCCATGGTGTGATGGGGTTCTCATGTTTTAGTTGAGATGAATTTCCGGATGCATTCGAAGATGAGTGGGGTGGATCTTTGAATGATATAGCACATGGCCTAGTTGTCTCCTAACTGGATTGTGGATCACGGTAAAGCCATTGGCCTAACGACCCCTGAGCTAGACTATGGGTTGTGGTAAAGATTGGATTGTGTTGCCTCGGTGGGCCTAGGAATCCTTGCCGGTGAATGGGCCTATTAATCTTTGGTTTGGGTTATGTGATAAAGCATAGAGAGTGGGTCTCACTTTAGGGCCTAGTAGTCCGGGTTTGGATTGAGGTAAAGCTTGAGAGACTAGGAGATATGAAAATTCCTCACAGTTTAGGTTGAGAAATCCGGTGGCATTCATGCTTGTTTGGCCTAGTGATTGAGTGGAAATCACGGTAAATCCTGTTATGATGTGTTCATTATGTTGGCCTACTAATCCGCGATGGATTACGATAAAGCCTGGTTTCTATTGACGAGGGTGAGGTGGTTTAGCCTCAGTATGCCCTGGTTAGTTCTTTTGATTGAGTCCCACATTCATGCTTGGAATATGGAATAGGGGTGAATGGTTGAAGAGAAATTTGGCTCATCCATTCTATGGTCGAGTGGAACGTGGTAGCCCCATCTTCAGTTGGTTTATTGCATTCATTAACGAGAAATTCATTTCCTTGATTTTCATGTGTAAATGTATTGATGTATATGTGGATTTTATGGTTGACAAGCTTATGATAATTTTATCTCTATTATGCTGGTTATATGTATGTTTCATGACGTTGTCTATGTATGGCTCTCAACTTGTTTTTACTTGTAAATGAATGGATAATGTGTCTATGGCCTAATAGATGATAATGTAGCAAATGACATGAGGGAACAATGGTTCATATTGATTCTAAGATAAGTATGAGATCCCTACACTTAATTTTGTTGTTTACACCTGTAGGTTACATGTTGATGATATGTTTGACGAAATTCCTAGCATGGCTAGTAGGGATCTGATTAAGGTCTTGTTCAACTTATTGCTTTTGCATCATTGTTTCCCTGTTCTTTTTCTATTCTCAAGTTATCATTCCATTCTTGGCAGTGACCTGGGCTCTGGGGTTGAAAAAGTGGCTCAAATCCCAGAGTCACTGGCATAACACTAACAAATTTAGTTTCTAGTTGCTGGAAGGCAAGCCTGTGAAAGTGACTTTGGGTTCCTGGATGCTCTCTTTCCTATAGCATGAGAGAAATTGAGGCCTAAGATGTCTAGAACATTAGTGGGACCCAGGGATAGGATGTTTGAGTGGCTGACATGTCTCCTCAAGGTTTTGTTGCTGATGTGGATAGGTTGGTTGATGTGTTCCATTGATTCCACTTCCTTAAGGTCACATAGAAGGTTGAATCCAATCATAGTAGCCTCTCGTCGAATGTTTACCTAGTTGGCATGCATGTTTACTTGAATAGATGTGGAAAGAGGGTGTTACAATCACATATAATTTTATTTAGTGTAATAATTTAATTTATATATATTATTTGATATTATTTTGGATATCTACAAAAACGTCTTAATTTTAATAATTAATTTTGTTCATTTTGTTTGGTCTTAAAAATATATTCACAATTTTATTTTTTAATTTCTAAATTTAGGACCATATTTAGCTTTTTGACCTTATAAAATTTAGGGAAACTAGAACAAGCTGAATATTTTTGTCGTCATACATTAAAGTTTGTGGAAATTACTTCTGGTCAACAATTATTAATCCCCTCAATGAGTGATTTGTCTCAACCACTTTCCATTTCTCCATACGTTACTCAATTATGCCTCCATCATACACCTACAGTCGTGTACCCTTCCTCCGTATGAAATAAGAAGTTTCATGCTACCATGTTATTGAAACAAGTTTGAACATGGAGGGTGATGTAGTGGTCAAATCAATAGTTGGGACCCTCTAAAGTAATAAACATCAAACCTTTGATTTAAGAGAAATAAGTTAATGCTTTATCCCCCAAAAAATAAAAAATGGTAAATATTATATTCACGTGGCTATGTTGTGAAGTTATATTTTAATGGAGGTAAAGATTAAATATTCTATTCACAAAAATCTATAAGGGTATTCTATTCTATTCAAGTTATAACGAGTAAAGAATATATAAAAATATATAAGGGTATTTACATTTCTAAGAGTAATTTAATTACCTAGTAAAATTAAACAAAAAAAGGTTTTTATCATAAAAAGGAAAGGAGATTTTATAAAATTCTATCAATATAGCAATTTAGATTATTAGTATTCAAATGAAATAATAGTATGAATTATAATAAAAAAATCAATTATTAATTGTAAAGCCATCTATAATAACAAAGAAAAATTCTTTCGATAAAAGTGATACGAAATTAAGAATTTGCATGTAACAACTGATTACTATACGTTAATATCCAAACTCAAAGCTATGCCTATGTTTGATAAAGATGGTTATATAACTCTCGGTTTGACCTTGTTAGAAACACTAGGTAGCTTCATCTTAAATATGAAGAATACATTTTTGACGTTCACCTATAAAAAGAAGAAGATAACATTGCAAGACATTATAATGAGATTGTGCTCAGTGGCATCCCTCATAAGATAACTTGAAGGTTGTACCAGAATTAGTATTTCAAGATAGCCAAACCTCAATGCAAAAGTTACAAGATTGCAAAAAGTTCACAAAGTTGTTGTTGATAAAGACAAAGAGATTTCTTGCTTAAAAGGATATATAGTCAAAAACTACTTGAACAAATCAAGAAGTCAAAGGATAAAACATAGTGCAATTAGAATTTATAACAAGAGAATCAAGATACCAAGAAGAAATTATCAAAAAAGGATGAAGAAAATCATTTCCCTAAAGAAGCTTAATTAGAAATTCCTTGAATAAATCAAAGGTTAAAGAATGCCCAAAGACTCAAAAACATCCAATTAAATTTGACATGTTAAAACATGATGAAAAAAATCTTCACATAAGGATCCATAGTCATTTTTTTCTTGCTCATATCAAGAAGTTGAAGGATGAAAAGAAAACGCAACTACAGTTATACTAACATTTCAACAAAAATCCACTAGTCAACAAAGAAACAATATTTGATCTGGTTCAAGTAGGGATATTGTCAAAAGTTGAAGTATAAATGATGGAAAAATCAGATATTTCTAATAATAAACATTTAATGATTATAAAAAGTGGCACAAGTATGTAAGGAAGATGTTCCACATGTTACCACCAAAATTAGAACCCTTGTGAAAGTCCCAACCATGATGCACAGGGGTAAGCACGATTGGGAAATGTACCATTGTCACCTTAGCACAATTTTGCCTTCACTTTAGGACCTCTACTTGAAGCCAATGGGGGTATCCCAATCTATGGAAATGAACCTACAAGGTATATTATTGCAATGAACAATACAGTTTGCTTCAAACCACACACACCTTAATATGTAGTTAGATAGACCAATGCAAAATGATAATATGCCTTAAGAATATTCAACAAGAAATGAGGGCATCACCATAATATAACGAGGGTTATGTGCTAATTAATAAGTGCTATATCTGAAACAAAAATATGTTACAATAGGAAATACCAGCTAGCTTTTAAGATTCACTCAATAAGTACAAGAATAAGCTATCTCTTATGGCACAAGAGTGAGATTTGGTTCCATACACCAAGAAAAAAATATATACTTGAGTTGCCACTTGAATATACATCTAAAATAGAACAATCTTGATATTGTCCACAAATTTCAAATCTGATTTATGATTAAAAAATAAAAAAAATACATATTTGGAGCCAGGAAAAGCAACTCTAGAGTGCCAAAAAAGGCATAGAACAATGGACCTTGGCTGTTTATGTTAGGGAAATGCATATAACATGTAAAAATAGGCCAACAATGATATATTTACAAGCTTATTGATAAATAACCATGCAATTAGTACAAACTTGTAAAAGATGTGTATTGAATCCCCAAGGATTTCACCAAAAATCTCCAAATTGAAATATAAATGTTATTAAGCACTTTCCATTATCATATTGTGTTAAACTTTATAAATAGTCTAAGGATGAAGTAGAATCTAGAGTATGATTAGAATACACCTTTCAAGGTCAAACACTAGCTTTAGGGTTTCACCAAATTTGATTTTTATGCTGCAATTTAATTTTTAGAATGGGTGAACACCTTGAATCAACCCATAAAATATTAGATAAAACCTTTTAGCACAAATATGTGGGTTATTTTGCCTCCTTAGGGATATAATTTAATAATTAAGTATAAACCCTAGGACAAATATATCTCGAAAATAAAATAAATCGTTAGATTCATCTAGACCATGGATAAATATTTTTATTTGATTTTTACCTTTTTATGCTTTTTTTTGTACATGTATATTTATAAGACAAGAAAGAAAATAATTTGTAATTTTAGGGTTTTTGGTTGGTTGTTAGGAGAGGCATATCTCCATATCTCCACTTGGGGCTTATGGGATGAAGAAGAATGCCCCTCTAATATTTGGTTATCCAGTAGTTATGGATTAGAGTGAGAGACTAAATATTAGATGTTAAATAGTCTCTTGTCTATTCAAGGCAAGTCATGAAAATCGATTCCCCATATGAAAAAGTTTCCTCATAGGAATAACCTTCCCCAACAAGATCAATAATAGATTGAAAAATAATACTTAATACCCTTATTAAGGAGAATAAAATTAAACAAGACAAGATTGGATGCTTATCAAGCTAATTAAGGATAATGGAAGAGATATAAACTCTAGACACCATCCTTCCAAGTGACAAATTTGACCTTGAAATGGATTGACCTTGATAGCTAATAGAAATACTAAACATTCATAAATATATCTTTAGTGAACCAAGAAAGAGTGAACTTCGAGAATTGACATAAAAAAACCAAGAAAGATCTTCTATTAATGGATTATGAAAATGTTCTACAATAATTTAGTACAATTTGGAATGAGAGGATAGGCTTTATTTATAGACGAGGCTTCTAACTCCTTTCCATTCCCTAAAACCAGGTTAAGAAAAAACATAAATTTACTTGTCAGCGAGATAAGTGAGTGTTGGAAGATTATTTTCATTGATTTCAAATACAGGAGAGAATACTTATGTCCAAGATAAATATTGGAAAATGAAGATGGAAATATTGTTGTTGATGAAGACTTCTGGAGAACTGTGTGTTATGATCGTGGATTTTTTCCTAGGTTTCAACTGAACCCTTCACCAATATTCAGGGGCTTGAAGCTTAACATCTGATGTGAAGAGAGCTAGACCCAAATATATAGATGGCGTTAAAATATGATCATTAGAGGTTGAAAAATTATATAATTGTTAGTGTTGAAAATTAGCAAGCAAAGTGTTTCCTTGATTTGTGCCTTAATTCAAGGATTCAAAGTCGACTTCCTTCTTGTGCATGACTTGAGTTCCTAAAAATTAGGAGATTGCCTATAAATTAGGACGAGTTCCTATTATTTAGGAATCAGTGCCTAAAAATTAGGATGAGTTATGATGTAGTTAACTCATGTGTTAAAATTGAAAGTTGAGTTCTTGATATTCTAGTGTGAGTTAAATTAGGAATTGAAAGCTTAAGTGGAGTTAGCCTACGAAATTTTAGGATGATCCAATTAACTAGTTATGTTGATTTTTGTTAACTAGAAAAGCTTCAGTTCAATTCCTTAATTAGAAAACTCACTAATTTTAACCATTCAAATTTCCTTTAAAAGAAGGAACCAAGGCACAAGTTTAATCATTGTTTTGGTGAGCATGAGTTGGTGAGACCAAGCAATAGGAAGCACAAGTTTGTGTGTGGAGCTTGTGAGAGGAAGAGTGTGTAAGAGAAGCTTGTGCACAAGATTGATAAATGAGCAAAGATAAATATTCTTGCAGGTGTTTTCAAGCCTAGTTTAAGTTTGAGAGAAGGTTGTATTCTCTATTAAAAAGTGTATTGTAAGATGTCAATTGCTTAGTTTTTGCTATCAATAAAATTCTCATCAAGTAGAGGGTTTTTCCTAGTTGGGTTCCCTAGTAAAAAATTTTTTTGTCTTGAATTGTGTGACCACATTTTATTTATGTTCCTAATTCCACTACAAATTAGATAGAGAAAATTCATGTTTATAAGAAAAGAAAGTGTTTTTCAGATTGTACTTATTCGTATATCATAATTTTCGTGGAAATTTTACAAGGAGAAAATAATAAAGAAACAAATGATTAATAGTGACTTTTAATAAGATAAAATAATAAACTGACATGAATATTAAAACAAAGAATTTTATTTATATTAAATTATTTGATAGGGTCAATTCAAGTTAGAATATAAATATTAAATTATGAAAAGAGGAAAAAAAT
>APFE030606898.1:0-11304 GCA_000404065.3 Pinus taeda
GAATTTAAATAGACAATTTTTTCAATTTAAAACATTATGAAATAAAATATTAAAAAAAAAAACAAACCATTAATAAACAAATTTTCCAAAACTATGTTCATTTACCTATGTATAAAGCTATTTTGTGGAATTTAAATAGACAATTTTTTCAATTTAAAACATTATGAAATAAAATATTAAAAAAAAACGTAACCAATATATCCACACACAATGGTTGGTATGGAAAAAATAAAACAAAACATGGCTGACGAAAAATGTGTAATACCTCATTTGGTTTATAAATAATTTTAGTTACAATCCAAGTGGGCATACTTTGCTCATGGCATGCATAAGCTAGCATTCACTTAATGCATTAATGCTTTCCAATTGAATCACCCTGCATGATTATAAGTTTAAGAATGTCAACCGTTCTAATTTTCAGAATCGATCCATGCTGTAAGGTATGTTTCACAATTTCTTTTTTTAACTTTATTTCTTATTAATTAATACAGGTGGTTATCAATAAGGACAGTAATTTTTTAACTAAAAGTTGTTTTGTAAAAATTTAATTTAAGTATGTTTTAAATATATGATTTAAATATGTAAAGAAGTTATGAGTTTTAATTCTATTTATTGATAGAGTAGCGACAACTAAAACATACTAACATCATTCATCATTCAATTTAAACCATAGATCAAAAATTAATTAACAAAATAATAAAATAATCAATTCCAATATAAATTAACTTATAATAATATACAACACAAAGTGCTATTGTACAATAAATAATAAATACAAACTAACTTCATATAAATAACAAAACTACTTTCACCACAGCAAAAAAATAAAATTTTTGCATTTAAAAAGAAAATACGCTAAATACTAACGAAATCGGTGGCATCACTAACCAAAAAACATTTACAAAATAAAAATAAAGAACATTTACACTAATAAAAAAAAATAAAAAATATATTTCGGCAATGGAAGATACGACTATCTTTTAATCATAGAAAATAATACGAAATACACACTAACATATATAAACAGTTGGGACTACAGTTTACCATCCAGATGAATTCATATCATCTGTCCCCTGATAACTTGAAGGAAAAAATATGCCCTTTCGAAGTTGGTAGATTTTAATCTGCTGTGTTCCTTTATATATATATATATATATATCACTTCGAAATTTTAAACGCTTGGGGAATTCTTTTATGGATTATAGCTTCGACACAAATTTCCGTTCTCCCACTATTCCCCGTCTCCGGCCTACAATAAAAAGGAGTGACCAACCAATGACCTAGCCAAGCGTCTCCCCTTTCCCTTCAGATGTGGAGGAAAGCTGAAGTAGATGTATGGCTGGTAAATTGTTTATTGTTTTAAGTGCAGAAAGTCTTTGTGATAAGATCGAGTGGGAGAATCGCAAAGAGAAAGCATCGTGTGAAATGATTAAGCCGCAAAATGAATAGACAAAGTAATCATATCCCTACCTACATATATCAATATTCAACCCTAGTAATGCACATTCATCGAGGTTCAACCCTACCTACTAGTAATGCACTACTGACCAGCTCGCCCTTTTATATTTGAAATGAAAAGGATCAGCTGACTTAGTATAATCATAGTTGTTTGCTGCCAGTATTCTAATCTTTTCCACCCGACCTCGTTTTCCACAAAATTTCCAGCGTTTTACCGCTCATGATGGTGATTAGGATGACAAAGTAGAAGAAATTTCTATTTTGCACTCATTATTTGGAAATTGAAAGGACAAAAATAAATATATTTTCAAAAATCAATAAATATAATCAATTATAATATATATAATATGTTGACTTTAATCTAAAATTAAAATGAAAGCAACAATGAATTTTTTAATGTGTAATTTTTATTATTTATTTAAAAAAATTCAAGGTAAATGAAACAAAATAATAATTAAAATAAATATTATATTTCTATGTTTTTTTATAAATTAAAATTTTTTATTTCTTTTATAACTTTTTTTAATTTTAATTAGACAGATGTGTCCAAAATTTTAAGAAAGATAGACAATTCTTTGTATACAAAATATAATACTAGCCTAATGTCTTAGTATTACTTTGAACTAAATTCTTAGAACTCGTATAACTTTTAAAAATATGAATCTCAACAAAAAGAAAATGTGGTAGCTAGTAGCCTCTTTCATTCTTATCATGCACAATGTCCTCTTCCTTTAATTCCCTTGAGCTAAGTTCAATATGTCTTTGCACATATTGACTACCATGTCCCTTAGAGTGGATTCAACTTCTAGGGTAGGAATTTCTTATTTCTAGTGCGCCAAAGTACCCATAATTGACATGAATTATTAAATGGTATGATGTTCATTGTCATGAACTTTTGAATCAACCCAAAATATTGAGATCATATTGCACTAAATGAATTCTTCACGAATTTGAAGAATTCTCTTAATTCCTTGCAACTCCATGAAATATGTTCGACACTACATCAACACTAAAATGCAATACTAGGGCAAAATATGAATTAATAACCTATGATAAGACAAACCAACAAGCCCGTGATGGCCCCCTACACAAATGGGTTTCAAAAGTAGTAATCCATCTAAATTTCATCTAAACAAAAAAATATCTAGAACAAGAAAATAGACTAAAAGGTTGTAATAATTCTTACTAGGAAGTAGTAGGCCAGTTGATATAGGTTTCTACCTTCCCTATATTACCTTCATCAATTACTCTCCATGATCTTATTTTTCCAATAATAAATGTCAGCGTATATTTTAAATTCCAAATTTTCCATGAATTCAATCATGGTTAGGGAGGCTCTAGCCTCACCAAGTTACTTTCCTCACATTGGGATGGAGAATAGAGTGTGCATGGCTTGTGAAGCATTAAAGGGACAACACTTGCATTTGTGTTCATGGTCATTTCATTATAGTATAATTGGGTGACTTGGTGAGACATTCTTCATTAGCACTTCCACATTTAGAGATATAGCCTCATTTCTAAGTGAATTTCAATCGCTGATTAGTTTCCCTCGAAACTTGATAAAAATATATTATTTCAATGTTACTAACCTCCTATTGAACTCGAGCCAATAAGTATGCAAATTTCTAATTAGCTGAAGAAGCTATGAAGACCATCAAATTTATAATTGTACTTGAGTCTCTCACTACCATTGGAGGTTCGAGACAATAATGACATGTGCAAACCGTGTACTAGATCTTATGCTTTAGCTTGGTTGGAGGAAGAAGCTTCTAATCCCATGCATATGCTAATTTGGTTTTCCTCCAAGATCAAGGGTATTATTAGCTTATTTTCCCCCATTAAGTTAGTGCACATGAGTATTTATATTGTGGACCCTTTTGTAGATGTCTAGTCCTTAATTTTACTTAGTTTTATGCATCATTGTTGGGATACAGTGCTCTACAAAGAGATGTTTCTCTAACTTCACAGGGATCCTTTGTCATCATAGAGAATTTCATCCCATACTGATAGTTTGTCCCAGTGAATATGGTGGAGGTTCTAGAGTCTCATATTCCCTAGGAGATTGAATTATAGGATCACCTTTATTAGTTGCCTTGGGTGCATTATTGGAGAAGCTTCCTAATTTTCTTTATCCCAAGCATCCAGATACATTCTCCCCAGGAGGCCTCTAGGCCTATTTATACCCGTCATTCGAAAGGGTCAGGCTACAGTTTTTTACAGTGACGGAGAGAACTATAGTCAAAGTTCTAGTCTGATATCTTGAGTTTAGATCATCAGAAAGCCTTATTGCACTTGGAGGAGAAGAACACGCTACAAGATTGAGGAGAGGTCTTCATTGTTGGGGTATACTTCCTTCTAATTTTCATTTATGATTAATAGAATAATGTTCCCTTCCTATACTTCTTGGTTGATTATGCTCTTTATATGTACATGTTGTTTCTAGGTTAGCAATCCCTCTATGGAAGGATTTTGCATTCTTGTCCATTGGTGCATGTGTGCATGGATTTGGGTTATGATAGTAGGGAGAAGGATCTTTAAATAGGAGAAAGACTCTCTACATCAGGCCAAAAATATGTCATCAACTTGCGAGGGTGCTTGGTACCAGCCTAAAAACTCTCTCTTTAAAGTGACAAGTATAGATGTTAAGGGTACTTGCTGGTATGGGATTTAATTAGGGGAAAATATATTGCGTATTCTACACTTGTACACACATAATTATAGGTAGATGATGCATTAATATATTGGGTTAAAAGTAGTCTACTTCCATTAGGTGAAATTCCTTCATAATATAATTTGTGACTCCACTAGGGAGTCTTCCCTGAATTTATTGGATCTCTTCTCCTTGTGGCTTAATTGGCTTTTTTTTCTTTGATTGCCTTCTCTAAGTGAATGTGAATCGTTCTGAGATATTTTTGTCTGATTTACCTTGGATTTGGATTTATCTCATTCATATCTATTATTTAAAAAAAAAAATCCTTATCATCAATGGCTTGTAAGGGAACATGGAGTGGAAATAGCTATTTTCACAGGGTGTTATTTCTCCTCCTTGCAAAGATCTTTGCACTATTGTACACTCTATCCTAGTGATGATAGTGTAAATTTTGATTTTTTGAGGGTTTTTCCTACATAACTTGATTTATCCTTCAGATTTATCGTTAAGCTACTTGTCTCAGTCCAGATTTGTTTTTGATCTAATTTAGTTATGAGTTCTTGTATTCTATTTGTCTTCTCTTTAGTCCTAAGGTTTCTTGTTAAACCTATTTTGCTTGGATTTTTATTTTGAGTGTTTGGATCTATTCTTATATTTTTATATATGTGTATTACTATCAATTGCAGTTCATATTCATCTAAAATCTAACTTTGTACTTTCGTTGTGAGTTTGATCTATTCATTAACTAGATTTAGGGTCTCCTTGAAGCTTTATTGTGCTTGGTTTTGGGAAATTTATCCTCAAGACCTAGATCTCCCTTCTTAGATCTATATTGTTGCTTTGTCTATAGTCCAAATCTAGTTCTGAATCTCCTCTTGGTTGGTGCATTTTGGTTTGATTTGGCTTCTTGCTCTTTGTTGAGTTTTTATCCAATTCACCTGCTTTCTTTTGCTTATGTTTAATGGTGTTATTGTCTCTAATTTGTTATGGTTGGGCACATATTGACTAGAAATGTTTTTTTGGGTGTTTTTTATATGTTCTCTCTATCATATTTGAAATATTTTTTTTTCTCCCATTCCTTTCTAGTTTCTCCTTAAATTAGGCTTTTTGGCTTTTTTTTCTTGTGTAGATCATTGTTTCTCTTATACATTGAGTTACAAACCTTACTGGATTTGCATCGTCTCTTTTCTCTTCATTATCTTTCTTTTGATTTCTTGTGATTTATCTTGTTTGCAAAATCCCAAGTTTAGAGCTTTAGAGTGTCTTTTTTCTTGCTTGGTGGTGTTTTCGCTCTCTTTTGAGTGATTTTTTTGGCTTGTTTTCTTGGGTCTCCTTTGTTATAAACTTAGAGAGTTTCATAAAAGTGTTTATTAAGAGTGTTTGAAATCGTTATTTTCACTTTGAAAAGGAAATAATAATTACCCTCTTGTATTTAGTTTTCATTGAATTGAAAAGTAAAAAATTGTTCATTGCCATATAGCTGCATTAGGGTGTTCCTAATAAGAGTTTATTCACATCATCTGAGTTTCACGCCATTACCCTGTTGAGTAAACAATAGCCTCTTAAAATTAGCACTATGATAAAATGTATTCAACTTATATTTTATTTTCATTGATAGCACACCAACATTAGTTTAGGCTAGGGTCTTGGAATAGAAGTGTGAGGTTGGCTGCTCCAATACCATAAAATAAACTTATCACCTCTCGGTAGGGAGGGTAAATCCACTTTGATTTTTACGGTCTAGGAAGCCATTCTAACACAAGGGTGAACCATGAGGTCACACTTAAGGCCAACAAAGTGACATAACCCACTTCATTGGTATTAGTGGCATGGATTATGGGGTTTGCATGTATTACAAATGGTGTTATTAGCATCTTTTCTTATAGCACTTGGACCACTTAGGAGGAGTAAACCTCAATTTGAGGGATCTCTAGGGGTGGTTTCAGACTTTTTTTCTTTCCCTTACGTATGAATCTAACTGATGACTATCCACTCAAGACATATTTTTGGTGGTGATATCCTTAGTGGCCTTTCTCTAGGATCATTTACACTGGGTGACAGGGATCGATTCATCCTCTCTATACCTAGGGTGGATTTCAGGAAAACTCACTCGATGCTCTTAGAGGATACCTCATGGCTAATAAGGGTACTTGGACTATGTCTAAAAGGGTCGTTAAGAAAATAAATGTTATAACTTTCCCAACCACATCTTCATTGTCAACATGTGCCCCTGTCAAGCAAGATCTGGTAGCAGGAAGATTGATGGGGCCAACCCACGTGTTCCCGCCTTGCCTCAGCTGATGTGGATTTACGTTATTGAACTGGTTAAGATACGCGTTAATTGGAAATTGATTATTGTTTAATTGGCAATCAACTTGGCATGTACTCTCATTACTCCTCCGTTGGACACCTGTTCTCCTCGGGATCCTAGCAAACCCTACCTTGTTTTTGTTACCCGGTTCGCGCCCTTGCAGTCATTTCTATCTGCGGTGCTTGGTCTCGGTGGTCTCTGTGTTGTTTGGTTCCGCCTCTAGTTATTTGTCTGTGATGAAACCCTTTGGTTTTCCGCCTGTTCCGTGGTGATATGATGAGGGCTCAGCTATACTCTGTCGTTCCTGTGTTGGTTTGTCTGTCCGGTGCTTGGTTTCTATGGTAAGTTATTTCAGTTCCATCATATGCTCGTTTCGTTTTTCATGGCTGTGAACACTCTCCTTGGTTTGGTTACGTGGGTACTGTCTGGTCTGGTCTTCTTGACAATTCTTTGGTTAATTGCTATGGCATAATGGTGCTCGGTCCGCTCAGCTCGACAGCTACCCAAGTCGATGGAATTATGGGTTCTTTCCTCTCCGGCGCTCGGCTATTTTTGACAAGGTATGTCACAGTTCTATGCTGGAGTTTCTTTACCTTTATTTGCACAGAGACTAACGTCTTCGGCCCCTCTGTGGGCAGGGGTCTCTGGTTCGGGGTTCTTTTGGCCTACTGTTCTGGCTCACTTTAAGGTATGGTCACTCTCTTACATCCATGCTCAGGGTTTTCGTTTCCAGGCTTTACGGCTTCAATTCTTATGCAAGGGTTTTATTTAAAAGAAACCCTGACCTTCTGCCTGTTGTGTCTTTTGCAAGCGTGGCCGTCCTCTGTGTCATGGCAGTGGAATTCGTCGACTCCTTCCGGGTAGCCCTGTTCTTGTTTTGCTTTTCTGTAATGAGTCTTGGTCCTGGTCACGGGTTATGGTCGCTTGTTATGTGGAATACCTATTTATTTGTCGTACTTGAAATTCCTGGGTTTGTCAAACCCTTGGCCGTAACTTAGGAGGGTTTGTGGTGTCGGTTGCAACGCTGTTCGGTTGCACTATGATGAATTGTTCTATGTAATTTTTATGCTGAGAAAATACACTGTAAAATTAAGTAGAAGATAGACTCATTCGCTGCCAGTTCTGGTTGCTTACCTGGTGACTGTGTTTGTTTGGTTTGAACCCGTAGTGGGTGCTGGTCCTTTCCGCCTCTTGTTCACTTTCTTCTCTGCAGTTCGTAACTCTTCGAATACTGTAAAGAACTTTTGATATATGTAAATAAAAGTGAAATATTTATACAGCACTATACATAAAGGCTTTTGTTATTGAGGACACATATATGAATAATCTGTTTGCTTGTGCACTGAAATAAAATGAAGGAAATGTATATTTATTTTCTGTTATTCTCTTGTGTGTGCTCCGCTACTGAACCCCACTGGGTTTGCTTGCTTGTCTTTTTATACATTGTTTCCAGGCAGTTTGGTAACTGCTGGTAGTTGCTCAATTACAGTTTTAGCAGTTACTATACACATGACTTTCTTTGACTATTAACTAGTTTACTTAGTCTTCTCTTTACAATAGGAATTTATTGTTAACTGTCTAATGACCCTAACCTACTATTACCGTTTCTAATTAGAACCTATTACAATAATTCAGACATAATGAACAGAAACTAAAATAACAACAGTTAACAATGTAGCTGACAAAGAAAGAAAGAAAGAAAAAAACATAAGAACGTGACAGACTTGCTGTCCATTCAGTGAACTATTTCTTGTCCCCAATCTTTTTTCAGAAACTTTGTCCGCCCTCCTTCGGTCTTCACCCTGTTGACCAGATGCTCCTCCATCAGGCTTCCGGGTTAAAAGAGAACTCATGGCTCCGTCCCATGAGCTCCTCCACCGAGTAACCAGCCTTCTGAATCTGCGCCGCGTCGAGCCATGAGCTGTCCTCCATTAGACGGTCTCTCCACTTGACGAGGTAACGCAGATACTCCTTCTTGTGCATTTTCTTGGCTACCTAAGTGTTGAGGATTCCTTCAATTTCATGGGTCCAGACCGAAGGCAACTGCTTCTTCCAAAGACTGCTCTCTAACTGGATCTCCCGTTGTGGCTGTACCATCCTATCATCTTCTGCCTGGGCATGATATGGGAACAGGTCTGCCACGTTGAATATAGGTGATATGCCTATATCAGGTGGCAGCTGAATTTCATACGCAATAGCCGAAAACTTCCGCAGAATTTCACATGGACCGATTTTCTTGTATTTCAACTTGTTATATGTGCCCTTAGGAAACCGTTCCCAGCGCAGATGCGCAAGGACTTCGTCTCCAACATCAAAATGTACCTCTCGTTGCTTTGTGTCTGCGTGCTGTTTGTATTTCTGCGTGCAGTCCTGCAATCTTAATTTGACCTTATCATGAAGTTCGCTCATTGCTTCAGCAAAATCTTCCCCATATGCACTTCTTCGTTCTTGCTGTCCCAAATCTCATAGTTCATGTACCCCTCGAGGATGCATACCATACAAAATCTGAAATGGGCTAAATCCAGTGCTCCGATTGGGCGAATCATTATAAGCGAATTCTGCCTGGGCAAGAGCTCGATCCCATAATCGTGAGTTTTCTCCTGTCAAACTTCGTAATAAGTTTCCCAAGCTCCTGTTCACCACCTCTGTCTATCCATCAGTCTGCGGGTGATACGCAGAGCTGAAATTTAACTGCGTGCCCAACTTTTTCCAGAGGGTGCACCAAAAATGTCCCGTGAACTTCACATCCCTGTCTGAAATAATAGTTCTAGGTAAGCCATGTAATCGAACTACTTCTGTAAAAAACAGGTGTGCCACGTATGTGGCATCGCTAGTTTTCCGGCAAGGAATGAAATAAGCCATTTTCGAGAACCTGTCCACCACCACCATCACTGAATCATATCCCCGCTGCGTTCTAGGCAATCCTAGGACAAAATCAATGCTGACCGAATCCCACGGCCTACTTGGAATAGGTAGGGGTGTGTACAGTCCAGTGTTCTGGCTGTGTCCTTTCGCCAGTTGGCAGATTTTACACCTGGTTACATACCTTTGCACGTCCCGGCTCCTTTTTGGCCAATAATAAAAATGCCCGAGCTGCTCCAACATTTTATCGATGCCAAAATGTCCCGCTAGTCCGCCACTGTGTTTCTCTCTTACTAAATTTTCCCTCATCGAACAGTCCGGAATACATAGCTGTCCACCTCGAAACAATAATCCTTCCTATAAATTGAAATCTAGCCATGGGCTTGTATTCCTTAATACGGGATTTTGGCATGCTTCAAAAGCTTCCTTGAAGTCCGCATCCATCTGGTACAAATCCTTCAGATACTCAAATCCCATCACCTGTATGCCACTTTCTTGTAAGAGCAAGGCTCTTCTTCTTAAAGCATCCGCCACTTTGTTGGCTTGCCCACTTATGTGTTTTAACACAAAAGTAAAACTCTGCAAGTATTCTACCCACTTGGCATGCTTATGGTTCAATTTGTGCTACTGCGTTACATATTGTAATGCTGAATTATCAGAGAAAAAAACGAACTCATTGCCTAGTAAGTAGTGCCTCCAATGTTTCAAAGCTTGAACCACTGCATAGAACTCTTTGTCATATGATGAATACTTTTGCCGACTCTCATTTAGTTTTTCACTAAAAAATGCCACTGGTCTGTCCTCTTGACTGAGCACAGCGCCAATAGCTATCTCGCTTGCATCACAACGAACTTGAAAAGGTTTACTAAAATCAGGCAGCCTCAAGATCGACCTCTCCGTTATTTTCCGCTTCAGAAGTTGGAAACTGTTTTCTGCCACCTTCGTCCAGCAAAAAGGTTGGCTGGCATTTTTGATGGTCTCTAGCATTGGTGCACATATCTCACTGAAATTCTTAATGAATTTTCGATAAAAACTTGCTAAACCGTGAAAGCTACGTACCTCAAACAAATTCTTAGGTGACGGCCAACTTATGATTGCTGCAATCTTTTCTGGGTCCATCTTTAACTCGTTCTCTGCAACTACAAATCCCAGATAGATCAACTCCTTCTGCAAGAAAGTGCATTTCTTCAAATTTATCAGCAGTTTGTTCTACTGCAGCTTCTCGAATTCCCTTCGAATATGCTGAAGGTGCTCTCTTTTCGTCCTGCTGAAAATTAAAATATCGTCCAGATAGACTATCACGAATTTTCCAATAAATTCCTTTAACATTTCATTCATCAGTTTCATAAAAGTACTCGGAGCGTTACTCAACCCAAATGGCATGACCAGCCATTCGTACAGTCCTTCGTTGGTCTTGAAGGATGTCTTCCATTCGTCTCCCTCCCTAATTCTGATCTGATGGTACTCACTCTTCAGATCTATTTTTGTAAAGTAAGCTGCCCCACTAAGACAGTCCATCATGTCATCCATTCTAGGCAAGGGACACCTGTATCGAATCATAATTTTGTTTATAGCCCACGAATCCGTGCACATTCGCCATTCTCCACCTTTCTTGGGTGCAAGTACTGTTGGTACTGTACAGGGGCTCATACTTTCTCTGATCAGTCCCTTATCCCCTCTGAACAGGTAAATCCCCTCTGCAGACAGAGGCGATCCCACTAGCCCAACATGGGTCTAGCAACAATCAATCAACGCTAACACATAGGTTCCTAATTGCAAATCAAAGATTCATGATCATGGCCTACCTGGATTCCAACGCTAGTACTTGTAGAAGAATCGTTGCTCTCGTTCCTTTGCTCCGACTGGTCACAATCCCCACAATCCTCATGAATGGACACCTGCACACGCAAAGAACGACACAAATAAAAGCATAAAATCCAATAGATGCAACTATATATCAGTCAGAAAAGATATAACTCAATCATCATTATAAAGACACATGAGTGGAACCATAATGATAGTC
>APFE030606898.1:24705-45079 GCA_000404065.3 Pinus taeda
AGAAAAACTAACATGCAAGACAAAGTCGAAATTGTTCAGTCCGTAAACCAAACCGGAGATTGACTGAAGTGGCTTTGATCTACTTCACTACTGCAAAGCAATAGTGTTTCAAAGGCTATCTGGCCGTACTTCAGGCTCCATCCAAAGTTTACAAGTCAATCAACAAGATCAAACAACAAGCTTCTCCCCAGTGGAGTCGCCAAATTGTTGAACAGGTAAATCTCCTCTGTGGATAGAGGCGATCCCACTAGCCCAACATGGGTCTAGCAACAATCAATCAACGCTAACATGCAGGTTCCTAATTGCAAATCAAAGATCAATGATGATGGCCTACCTGGATTCCAAAGCTAGTACTTGTAGAAGAATCGTTGCTCCCGTTCCTTTGCTCTGACTGGTCACAATCCCCACGATCCTCGTGAACGGACACCTGCACACGCAAAGAACCACACAAATACAAGCATAAAATCCAATAGATGCAACTATATATCAGTCAGAAAAGATAAAACTCAATCATCATTATAAAGACACATGAGTGGAACCATAATGATAGTCGTCTATTAATGAGTAAAAACAGAGAAAGATACAACCAAGGTTCTGACGTTGAACCTATTCTCTAACTGGGCAAGAAGCTACATATGCCTTGCAAAAGACTCTCTCTCTCTCAGGATTCCGGCAGCATAACCTCCCTATGCTTCACAATTCTTACTATCACTCTAGCATTACTTCAGCACTCATAAAGACTCTAGAAAAACTAGCTTGTCTAATGCATGAGGACATTCATTTATAGATGGAGAAGGGAGGAAGATACAATCTACCAGGACGCCTATTGTGGATTGGCATTATCCCTGAAAAGCTACTCAGGATAGTTGTCATGGATAAACAATGACTCTCGACCTCTATCTTGAGGATTTTTCCCTCAAAGAACTTCATGATAAGAGGGGAAAAAACATATGGGTGTGCGTTGGCCAAAAATCATAACCAAATTTAGGTGGGGCGAGTGTTGCTCTAGGACAGAGCACCAATGGGCGCGCCCCCTTTTGAGGATCTGAGTCATTGGCGCGGGTAAGACACTGTGTACCTGCACCAATGGAAAAAGGGCACTTTTCGGGGATAATTTGCAGAAGGTGTCTTCAGGGAACATGAAGTACATACTCATGGGAACATAATGCAAATGCTTTTAGGTTATGTCACTGGTCACAGGTCCCGAAATGTATCCTCCAATGTATGAAAACAAGGGTAATAGGGACGGTGACCAACGGTGACAAATTACTGTGTAACACCTGCACCCTGTTTGCGTACTTCTTCATTGTCCTTTGGGCTCATCCTGTACGCTGCCTTGTTCGGCAAGCTTGCTCCTGGTATAAAATCAATGTGATGGCTGATACTCCTTTTGGGAGGAAATTTATCAGGTAACTCATCAGCCGTAATGTCTTGGAACTCTTCCAACAGCTCCTGTATTTCTTTGGGCAGTTCTGATTTTTCCAAGTTCAGCAATACTGGCTTCATCCTCCTCACACCTGCAAAATTAACTTCATTTTCCTCAACCTATTTTACAAACTATTTTCCTCCAATTAACAGCGCCTTTGTTCCGCTTGATTCTGCTGTGTCTTCCTCTTTGATGGGTACAAGTGTGTGTTTGACCCCATCCTTTGTAAATTTATAACAATTGGTCTTTCCATCATGTGTCACCTTCTGATCATACTGCCATGGTCTTCCAAGCAGTATATGGCACATGTCCATTGGCATAATATCACAGACCACTGTGTCGTGGTACTTGCCAATGTGAAACTCTACCTCGCATTGTTTATCAACTAACAGCTGGTGGCCTTTTTGTAGCCACGACACCTTGTAAGGTGTGGGGTGCTTTAGCCGCTTCAACCCCATCTTTTCCACCATCTCAGTGGCAACCAAGTTATCCATACTTCTGCTGTCTATTATCAATTTGCAGCACTTTCCATGCGATTTACAGACTGTCCGAAACAGTGCTTTCCGATGTGTTGGTTCAGCCACCTCCTTGGCTGGTTTTAACAACACTTTATTGAAAATCAAAGCTTCTCCCGTTTCCGCCATGTCTTCCACCTCCCAAGGTTGTGCTTCAGCTTCTTTAGGCTGTGCCATAAGTGTTCCCCTTTGACCTGCCTGTTCAGCTTCTGGACATTCAAAGGATCTGTGCCCCCATTTATGGCACCTGTAGCACTGGACACTAGTCCCTCTTCCGCGGCCATTCCCTCGTCCTCGCTGATATGACCGACCTCCTCTGGTGCTTTCTCCTTTCGCTTCTGTCCTCGAAGTTTTAGAACTGCTGCCTTCTTCGCTGTTTGCAGCAGCCCTTCCTCTGCCGCAGGACTGTCCCCGTCCTCTGCCATTCCCTCTCCCTCTCCTGTTGTTCTGTTTTCTGTTGATTTTTTCCTCAGCCTTTACAGCACTCTGAAAGGCTTCTTCAATATTCCAGGGAGAAAGAATACTGATTTCATCCAATATTTCCATCCTCAAGCCATTTACGTACCTTGCTGTTTTTTCTGGGGTATCATCCGTATAACCAGCACGTAAATTCACTCGATAAAACTCTTCCGTGTACTCCTTGACAGTCATACCCTTCTGCCTTAAATTCTGTACTCGCTGATATAATTCCACCTGGTAGTCTTTTGGCAGAAATCTTCCCTTCAATTTTGCCACCATCCTTGACCATTTTCATATCGGCAACTTATTCATTTGTTTTCTGTCCACTTGGACACTGTCCCACCACAAGAGGGCGTGTCCCTTTAACTTAGTTGCAGCGAACCTAACTCTTCTATCCTCACTGACTTCCTCATTTTCGAAATATTTATCTAGTTCGCTTATCCAGTCCAACAGGACATTTGTGGACAGACTGCCATCGTAATTAGAAATCTCTGTTTTGGGTTTGCTCCTAGCCAATAGAACTGAACCCAGCAGTCTCAATTCCGGAGCTTCTTCGTCTAACCCGTTTGTAGCAGTTACCGCTTCCTCCTCACTGTCATCTCCAAGTTCTAGGTCTCTTCGCCTACCCACCTCCACTGCTTCCAAACGAGCTGTAAGAACTCTAATCTGCTCCCTCAATCCTTCATCTACTCCCCTACGTGCACCTCTTCCACGTCCTCCTCTTGGTACTTCCATCCTCTTCTATTTCTAAAAAAAAACTGCTCTGATACCACTTGATGGGGCCAACCCACGTGGTCCCGCCTTGCCTCAGCTGATGTGGATTTACGTTATTGAACTGGTTAAGATACGCGTTAATTGGAAATTGATTATTGTTTAATTGGCAATCAACTTGACATGTACTCTCATTACTCCTCTGTTGGACACCTGTTCTCCTCGAGATCCTGGCAAACCCTACCTTGTTTTTGTTACCCGGTTCGTGCCCTTGCGGTCATTTCTATCTACGGTGCTTGGTCTCGGTGGTCTCTGTGTTGCTTGGTTCCGCCTCTGGTTATTTGTCTGTGATGAAACCCTTTGGTTTTCTGCCTATTCCATGGTGATATGATGAGGGCTCAGCTGTACTCTGTTGTTCCTGTGTTGGTTTGTCTGTCCAGCGCTTGGTTTCTGTGGTAAGTTATTTCGGTTCCATCATATGCTCGTTTCATTTTTCATGGCTCTGAACACTCTCATTGGTTTGGTTACATGGGTACTGTCTGGTCTGGTCTTCTTGAAAATTCTTTGGTTAATTTGTATGGCGTAATGGTGTTCGGTCCGCTCAGCTCGACAGCTACCCAAGTCGATGGAATTCTGGGTTCTTTCCTCTCCGGCGCTCGGCTATTTTTGACAAGGTATGTCACAGTTCTATGCTGGAGTTTCTTTACCTTTATTTGCATAGAGACTAACGTTCTTCAGCCCCTCTGTGGGCAGGGGTCTCTGGTTCGGGGTTCTTTTGGCCTACTTTTCCAGCTCACTTTAAGGTATGGTCACTCTCTTACATCCATGCTCAGGGTTTTCGTTTCCAGGCTTTATGGCTTCACTTCTTATGCAAGGGTTTTATTTAAAAGAAACCCTGACCTTCCGCCTTTTGTGTCTTTTATAGGTGTGGCCGTCCTCTGTGTCGTGGCAGTGGCATTCGTCGACTCCTTCTGGGTAGCCCTGTTCTTGTTTTGCTTTTCTGTAATGAGTCTTGGTCCTGGTCACGGGTTATGGTCGCTTGTTATGTGGAATACCTGTTTATTTGTCGTATTTGAAATTCCTGGGTTTGTCAAACCCTTGGCCATAACTTAGGAGGGTTTGTGGTGTCAGTTGCAATGTTGTTCGGTTGCACTATGATGAAGTGCTCTATGTAATTTTTATGCTGAGAAAATACATTGTAAAATTAAGTAAAAGATAGACTCATTCGCTGCCAGTTCTGGTTGCTTACCTGGTGACTGTGTTTGTTTGGTTTGAACCCGTAGTGGGTGCTGGTCCTTTCTGCCTCTTGTTCGCTTTCTTCTCTACCAGTTCGTAACTCTTCGAATACTGTAAAGAACTTTTGATATATGTAAATAAAAGTGAAATATTTATACAGCACTGTACATACAGGCTTTTGTTACTGAGGACACATATATGAATAATCTGTTTTCTTGTGCACTGAAATAAAATGAAGGAAATGTATATTTATTTTCTGTTATTCTCTTGTGTGTGCTCCGCTGCTGAACCCCACTGGGTTTGCTTGCTTGTATTTTTATACATTATTTCCAGGCAGTTTGGTAACTGCTGGTAGTTGCTCAATTACAATTTTAGCAGTTACTACAGACATGACTTTCTTTGACTATTAACTAGTTTACTTAGTCTGCTCTTTACAATAGGAATTTATTGTTAACTGTCTAATGACCCTAACCTACTATTACCGTTTCTAATTAGAACCTATTACAATAATTCAGACATAATGAACAGAAACTAAAATAACAATAGTTAACAATGTAGCTGACAAAGAAAGAAAGAAAAAAAAAACATAAGAACGTGACAGACTTGTTGTCCGTTCAGTGAACTATTTCTCGTCCCCAATCTTTTTCAGAAACTTTGTCTGCCCTCCTTCAGTCTTCACCCTGTTGACCAGATGCTCCTGCATCAAAGATCCCTTCTCTGTCTCTTTTTCTTGTGTGTGCTTACCTTTAGGGTTTCTTTTACAGAGTGTTGTTTGGTTAAGTCTTAGTTTGGCCATAGAAGTGTCTTAACTATATTAATTTTATAATAAACATATATTCACCATGGCTAGACAAGGTAATTGACGTTTTCATATATTCTTAGGCCATTCCTCTAAATAGGAAGGTCCACCATCATGTATGCATAGGTTAATTCCGATATCGGAAAACATAAACCATACTCAATTTGGGTGGGATAACCTTAGTCCTATGGAGGAATATTATTTTACTATTAAGATAATTAATGAAGGTTCTTTCCATAATTTAACCCACCTTCGACTAACCCTCTCAACTAATTTCTAGTGCAATTGAGCCATAACAGTAGTGATCTTTTTACGTGTGTGCTCCTTACATGCCGAGTGAAATTACTTCTTCTTCTTCTATGGATAATATGGGTCCCACTTTACCTTTTTCATTGTTAGTCTCTACTGCCATGACATCATTATCACTAATTAGTGTGGTGGGTTCTATACCTCCCTCCACACCTCTCACATCTTATTAGGGTATTCCACTTGTTACATTTGTGACCCCGTCACATTTTTCACAATTTTATGTGTTTATTCATTCCTCTAGCTTCATGTTTGGAGTGGGGTGGAATCCTACTCAATCCATGAAAGCTGGGATATTTACTCCTAGCTCATCTAAACCTACAATTCCTACTTTTAGCATAGGTATTTTTACTTCATCGAACATGATGGGGGGTCACCCATTGCTTCTAGTCAACTTGTGGGAAACTTTACTTATGGCAATACTTCTCAACTTTGGTCAAGTTCTATGTTTGGAGGGACACCCCACTCTAGAGGTTCATTTTCCTTTTTGTGGGGGCTAGTATTCCTGAGTGAACTATCCCCATTAGTACCACTATGTCTATGAGTGCCTATGCTTACAGCGGTGCTTAAGCACATGGAGGCCTTTTCTCTAGTGTTGGGTACAATCTTTTAGGAAACCCAACCTATAAGAGTCTTTTTTTCTCTAGGGGCGGTTACCCTTAGGGGCATAATCCATACACCTCATTTGTTATCCCAAGATATCAATATACTAGGATGAAATATAAACTTGCTCTAAATCCTTCTACCTTTAACTAGGATATGGGGATACCTTATGGTCCGTCGAGGGGTTACAACCCTTATGATCTTCTTGGTAAATTGAAAATTCATTTTCTCACAACTCGTGATTTACCAAATTTGGATAAGCTGACCAATGACCCCATCTATCATAATCCTATGTGGCCACCTATGCCAACCATGTTTCCTTTTGGTATTTCTAAGTTTGAAGGGAAACCTTAGGAGAATCATTCTACACACATCACCACCTTTCAATTATCATATTCATATAATTCTTTGGTGGATTATTCTGTGAAGTTGCAACTCTTCTAGTGAACCCTAATAGGGTTGTCGCTAAATGGTATATCGAACTTGATTAGGCATCTTATAGTGATTTTTCTTCCTTGGCTCATAATTTCATGAACCATTTTCAGTTACCTACTAGCAAAGATCTTGGGGCAGACCTTTTGTCAAATTTTAAACAAGATGATGCAACCCACATTTCTGATCATATTTATGAGTGCCATAGATGCAAGAGGTTAGTACAAACTAGGATTCTTAATGATGTTCTTAGAGACTAGTTCAACCATTCCCTTCACCCAAAGATTGTTAAGGACATCGCTATGTTTAGAGCAGTTACAAAGGAGCAGACAATATTATGTGCTTAACCTCTTGATTTGATTTATTCTCAGTTAGGAACATTATACGATATTCTTCATAGTGCCCCTCGCCCTTCAACAAACCCACAACAAAACAAGCCAGGTTCACACTCTGACAGAGTGATTGGTAACCTTTCGTCTGATATCATGAGCCAACTAGCTTCTCAGCTAGGGAAAACTATGGTTACCCTCTTCTTCTGATCATTCTGCCAAGGTTATTATAGTGAATTCAAAATTTCCTAAGAATACTTAGCAATAAAAAGAACAAAAAGAATAAACAAAAAAACAAACCTACTCAAGGTGGGGGTATGATTGAATAATGTCATAAGATTAAGTTTTCTTGTAATATTTGTCAAGGTGAGCATCTAAATCATGATTTCCCTCATATGGATGAATTTCCTCATCTTCTTGCACCACTTGCAACTACCCAGTAGCCAGCAGTATCAACTCATCCATTTCCTGCTTAGCCACAACAATACATGGTAGTGCAGGCTCCTCAACCTTTGCAAGGGAGCACTAGGGGGGCACATTTTTTTCATGCTAGAACTAATGCACCTATCCTTATGTGTCAGAAAGAGGTTAATGTGACTACATGAGTGAAATATTATGACCCTCTTAATTCGAGTTATGCTTCTAAGGACTCGACCACCCCTAATGGTTCTTCTAGGCCTCTCACATTAGGTAAGCTTGTAGAACCAGTATATCACCCGCCTAAGGGTGTTTTTTGAAATTCAACACATAATCCCAATGTGTGGGATACCCAACATTACAGTATTGTTGAGGATCTTTCCCAAACACCATGTGTCATTTCTTCCCTAGAGTTTTTGTAGAGCTACCCTCAACAACACAAACCCTTCTTGACTATTATTGGAGGGGTCGATCCCTTAAAGTCTAGTATGATTATGTTTGGCATTAATTCCACTCATTTTAGAGTCTCTCATTAGATTTCCTTTCATATCTTGGTGTGTATCTATAATCATGACATATACCACACTTTATTGGATGAAGGATCTTCTACCTGTGTGATGTCAATGTCATGTTGGAAATATCTTGGTTCTCTAGCACTCGCTAATTCAAGTAATACCTTAGAGGATTTTGATGAACACCACTTTATGCCTTAGGGCATTCTTCCAAATTTTGCCATCGAGCTACGAGGCAAGACTACTTATGTTGATGTTGAAGTTGTAGATTTTTCTTTGGATTATAACCTTCTCCTTGGTCATAGTTGGTTTTATGTCATGTTTGTTATTATTTCTTCGGTGTTTCATGTGCCTTTCCACATGAAGGAAATATTGTCACAGTCGATTAATTATATTACTACGTATTTTCAACGAAGTATACCTTTACCATAAATACTATGTCATTCGTTGGAGATAGACCCACATATTATGAGAGTGTTGGTGTGGGATTGTTTAAAATTTTGTAACTTATCAGTGTCTTTCCTATACCCTTGCCCACCATTCTTTCTTATTCTACCACTACTCCCATGCACATGATCTCTTCTGTCACCTTTGGACCCCATGTGTCACTTGAACCTTGGTTGATGCCTTCTCCTATTGATGTAGATCAGTATGGTGAGCATATTCGACCCTTAGTAGAAGATATTTCCTCCTTAGTATTTCCTTTAGAACATCCTTACAGTAATCAGAAACTCTATCCTCATATGAAAAATCACCATGATACTTTACCCACACTATTTGTCACTCCACCTCTTCCATGCAAATTCCTTGATGATGAGTCTTCTTCTCGACAAGTCATCTTGGAGGTCATGAATTCACCTATTGATAATTTGTTGTAGCAGCTATAACCACCCTCCAAAATTTTGGCCTGCAACAGTTTCAGAGCCTCCCTAGGGAGTTTCACTTGATGACTGCACATACTCAGGCTCACTTTGTGAGCCTATGTGAGTCCTTGCATCCTCCTTGCTTTTTCATTTCATTCGAGTTTCTACATGCTAGTGTCCAAGTCATGCTTGCGACCATGTTCAGGTTATGCTCAAAACCTTCACTTCGTATGTGCTTGTTGTGTTCACTATGAAATCTTCTGTCTCACTCACACATGTAGTCACATTCATCATCGCACAAGTGTCATCTTGATCAATAAACGGGTAATCACGAGTATCGCACTTATCACTTGCACATCAGTTAGTCACGTGGAACATGTGTGTCTCGATGGTTTGAGTCATTTCGTCGTTGAGACATGGGAATGTGTGTTTGTATGATCACTTATGCATCTTTCAATCATTCACACACCTAGTCATTTTTTATGAAGTTATGACAACAACTAGACTCCCCTTTGACATCCGAACCATCACCCCACTATCAACTCGATCAATTGTCAACCAGAACAATGCAAAAGCACCAAGCTAGTATTTTCAAGATGCATTTCCGGCAAGCAATTCAATCAACTATCATGTTGTCCACCCGAATAGTTAGACCTGGCAGTGACCTCAGGTATGACTCCTGTCAAAAGTTGCACAAAGGCCACTGACCTTACTTGCTCAGCTGACTAAGGAAATTGTGCAGATAGGTCAAACAAACACCAAGTGCCCGTCCCTGCCTCCCTCAGAAAATTATGTATTTTTCCGTGTCAATCATCCTGATAGTCGACCAACTGTTCATCTTAGAAATTGCATAGTTTTCATGAGCAGACATTCTGTTGCACAATAGTCAGCTCAACTCAGAAATTATGAAGAGATGATCAATAGGCTGACCTCCTACCCTCATTGCAGTTTCCACTACCAATAGCTCCTGGCAATAGACTGACAGTTCCCTCCAGGAATTGCATAGTTTCTGCTGCCAATTCGCTCTAGGAATTGTGCAGTTTTGGTTGCCAGTGACCCCAACAGCCAACTATCAATTCCCTCTAGGAATTGACATGCAGTTTTGTCTGCTAGTCTCCCAAGCTTTTCCTCCCAAAAACTACACAATCCCTGCCTGCTAACCCTCCTTACATCCCGGCATTTTCCTCCAAAAAATTTTGTAAAGTTTTCCTTCTAGCCCCTGCTACCCACTCATTCTAGAAACTATGCAGATCCTGCCTACCTTGCCTTCCTACAGCCTAAACTGTCCCTCCCAAAATTGGCACAATTTTGCCTCCCAATCAAACCGAACCTCACAGAAAGTCACTATTGACTCAGATTCCCTGTCTCCATTTCTCAGTGACACTTGCATAGTTTTCATTAGCAGTTCCTGGAGCCATCATCCCACTTCACAACCTTGCTACCTCTCCTGGTCACCTGCATCTAAAATGATCATGTGTCATGGTCGACTAGGAGGTTTGGGATTTGATGTTGTCTCATCATGAGTGACTACCGGTACAGGTACACCAACAACCATGGCAAGATGACGAATGGGATGAACAAAGGGAGCACACGCAGAAGGAAAATTTCACCAACAGATGAACGAACGATGCATGCGAAGAGATGTGCTCACCAATGGATGAACATGCACCTTCATGAACAGATGAGCCTGTCAAGCCTTCCAACATGCAAACAAGGAGCAACATATCAAAGATTCATCAAGAAAACCAAATACCATCGAAGACTCTGCACACATTGCCATGCGGAGGTGAAGCCGTGATAGACCATGAATACATCCATCACCCAGCAGCACTATAGCTCAACATGCATTCCAGCAGCAACACGAATGTACCAGCACTGTCATGTCAAGTCATGTCATGAGTCATGCCACCCACATCTCTATTGTGGGCTATGTTGTCAATCAATGTGATGTAACGTGGAAGTCCAAGAGACCCACATGTTGAACATAGAGTCATGTAAGTAAAAAAGTCATGGAAGTCAAACGGTCATGAGGGTAGTTAAACAGCCATAAGGGTCTATTTCACCCTTGGCTATAAATACCCCCTAATTTGTACATGCAAAGGAAATTTTTCACCTCAGCTCCTCCCACATAGCCAAGAGAGTCTGTAATCTTTTCTTTGAGTAAGTAGTGGCTCCAACACCCCGCACTTAGGGTTAGTGATGTATGGTGTGTTAAGCAGATAAATCGTTCTTGCGGACAAGACCGATCTCCCTAGTATCAATTGATATCTAGCAACAAGCAAGACAAGCAAATCTACTTTTCTCTAAACATATTTTGATTCATTAATAAAAACTAAGAGGTGTTTTAGACCCTACCTTAAATCCAACGCTAGTTTGTGCCAGCCTTGCTCCAACAACTTCAAAGAATATCCTTTTAATAACATGCAAACAAAAATAAGCACACATCAAAAAACACCTGCATAGCTAATATAATAAATCGTGTTCATCATAGTGATTAAGGAGTTTATGAAATAAACCATTAAACACAGCTTATTGAGAAAAATAAACTTGATTGTATTAACTTTGAGAAAGAAGAACTTTACAACCTTGGTGCCTTGATGCTATGCAAGCTCTTCCCAGGGTCCAAGCAGGAATCTCCTCTACTTTGACAAGCCTCACTCTCTCCCAAATGAGATTAAAAGGTATGTGATCTTTCCTCTCAAAAGCTCAATTAGGAAGACTAAGTTCCAGAAGCATATACCCTCAAAAATATTCACCTTTCAACCTCCCAAGTAGCCAGCCTAAGGCTTCACTTTATAGTGCAAAGGAAGGAGGTTACAGGTCCACCATTGAAGGGATAGAGTCCTTCTTCAAGGGGATAAGCTCCTCATATCAAGGGGTTAGCTCCTTAAGGAATGGGATGCATGCACCCTCAAGGAGCGAACTTGCCAACGCAATATTCCCTCTAGAAGCTTCTAGAATTGACTCAAAGTGAGTTTTTAAGAATAAACTTGCACCTTTTCAACTTTTACAGGGGTTCGCACCCATACATGTAGATACAGAGCGGCCAGGTGCGCAGGGAACATGACCAGTGGGTGTGGCACCGCAGGTAATGCTAAGAGAAAGTGCGAAACCAGAGTTTTAGAGATTTTAAGGACTTTCTCTCATTTTCAAAGCTTGATATGCAGAGCTAAAGTTTAAGACTTACAAAGGAGGTATGTATGAGTGATGATAGACTCACACAGTTTACAGAAAGTCACGTGACAATTTTTCGTGTAACAGATTGCCCCCTAAAGTGTGAAGTCTGTAATAGATGAGGATGGTTTTGTTTTGTCATCTAAGAAGAGTGAAGTACTTTATCATTTCAAGGATCTTCCTGTGGATACCCCAGTCGGAACCTGTAAAAACATTCAATGCAAAATATATATATATATATGATCATATCATCGCTGAGGTAGGCATTCCCATACTCAGATCAAAACTGACTAGAAACTATCTAAACTGCTCTGATACAGGAATGATTTTGTAATACATCACAAGTATAGACATATGTAGACACAGTATGGACGCAGCCATCTGTTTATCAATAGTATACTATATATTGAATAACAGAATTCCTCGCAACCTGGATGGTGGATACTATATCCAGGGTCTTCATTTCTACTTCCCGAAATAGTATGATTCTATCCATGTGAATGAATGTCTCGAAGTCAAACATGGTAGAAACCATTTGATTACCGATTAATGATGTAAACCGTTAACAAGTGTGAGAGGAACCACCAGTAATGTCAATGGCCCTCAAAGTATTCAGTACAATCCATGAAATGTGAATGAATGAGTCAATGTCAAACACGTCACAGAATCCTTTGATCGAAGGTCAATGATGAAACCTGTCATCAAAGGCAAGAAACCTGCCACTAAGGCATGCAGATTCCAAGGTACCGATGATTTCTAAATCATCTTTCTAGATAATGAGTTGGAGTCGATAGAAAGTAATCCATCGCAGGTAAGCCCACAACACAAAATCATAGATTAAGTTTGAAGAAATATATTTGGCAAGGACTAACTCAGGGATGGTCAAGATGGATGACAGATATTTTGCAAATGAATATTTTATTTGAACTGACCTCTTGAACACATAACGACACTGCAGATGGTTTGGTTACAATTGACCCAAAGCTAATACCCGGAAACCCGCTGAAGACTTTCAATATGGTTTGATTAATTGTTAGGCAAAGGATTTCCCAACCTAGGTGAATGAAAAGTGTCGTGTTCAAGAGTGGTTGACTGCTTTTCAAAAGACAAAGTATAACAATCAGGTTCATTTTTCTCTCTTTTCCCCCACCATTTTTGGCGAGTACCTCTTTACTTTTGACAAGCTTGAGGAGGATAACATTTGCTTGGTTATAAGCTCATCCTTCTGATGAGTCCAACTTAGTTTAAGATTCGAACCCTAAGAAGGAGTGGTCCATTCCTGTTTTTAATTGAATAGGTCTTTTACTGTTAAATTTTAACGAGTCCAGTATAGGAGAAACTCGGTGTTTTTCAATTGTAGGGAGTCAGAAGAAAAACTTAAGAAAACTCCATGGTTGTCCTTTTTCATAAATTTGTGTCTCCCAAGCCTGAAAAAGTATAAAATAATACCTGAGAGAACCGCTTGACCATTACGATCAAGGAGTACTTTTCAAAATTAGTGCCTTCAATCTGAAAAGGTAAAAAGGCAATCGAAAACATGTCGTTTTATTACCAATATCGAACTTGAAACGACAAAAGTCTGGCAATCTTTTCATGTTTATACGATCAGAAAAGAGCTGTAAGTGGACCGTCCTTTTAATTCTGTTTTAACGAGTCTAAAAAGAAAAACTTGGCAATCTTTTCATATTTTACGAGTCATAAAAGAGCTTAAAGAGGACTCCTATGTTTTTTGTTGAAAATGACCAATTCTCCCCGAACACCCAATATTCTACACAAAAACTTCAAACATTACTCATATCTGTTTAAAAATTAATAAAAATGTACCAAAAGTGACCTTTTTAAAGTGAAAAATAAATAAATTAAAAATTCATTTTTCAAAAAATCTTATAAAAATGGCTTTTGCAAGTTCATTTTCACCGTTTGGCTTTGGAGTAAAAAGTAAGAGCTTTTGGTAAGAAAAATTCCTGTGAAGATTGCAGAAAATCCGACCGCTGGAATCGAGAACCGTCCTCTCCAGGTAATCCACATCGTCCCTGACTTGCATTTCATCTATTTCATTTTCATTTTTAGGGCTTTAAAATTCATTTTTTGAGGAAAATTATGGTTAAAAATCGCTCACGGTGGTTGCGCAGGCGTACCATGTATACCCTGCGAACCCCGACTTTTTCGTACAAATGAAATAGTCAGGGTCCCACACCTGCCCTTAAGAACGTGTGTGAACCTACGCACTGTCTCTAACACGGCGGGCGTGGACCTGTGAAACGCATTTTGAAACCCTATATTTTCTCATTTCTGCACAAATGTTTTGAAATCACAAAATTCTAAACCGCCTATTTTGCAATGCAGATAGACAAGATTCTTATTTGGCAAGAAAGAGAACACGAAGATGTGGATAAAGCCACATTACTCCATCCACCTTCAATACAGGTGATGAACCCCAAAATTGGTAACAATTTGGGCTCATTTGGCCTAATTTTCCTTGTTCAGTCCTTGTTCAAATCCATCATTTTCTATAGTTTATGCATTATTTTTAGTATGTTTGTGTCTTTGGTACAAATAAGGGAAGTTACCTTTCCTAGGTGGTTAACATGTGTCTATTTCAGGTTTTTGACATATATTGGAACAAAGTCAAAGCAATCATAAGCTATAAGGTAGCCAAGCCTGAAGTGAGGACTTGAAGGGGGAGTTCCTACGGCATTCAATGACCCTTCCTCGGTATTTTCACCTCCAACTCTGAGCTCCAAAGACCACCAAATCGAATCTAGAAGGCAGCTAATCAACATTTAGAAAGGGACTATTTGACTCATAGTTTGACAGCCGAGTTCCACAAATTGAGGAAGCCAGCTAGGCCCCTCGTGATCTATAAATGTTGAGGCCTCAGCCTTCGTAAAAATACTTTTGAAACTATTGTGTACTTTGCACCTCAGTGCTGCAGCTCTATTTTGTTCCTTTGTAGCCATTTTTGGCATGAATGTTATGATTCTTTTTGGATAATGAGAAGCAGTTTGGTTTCCTATCAAATCTGATTTTTTCATAGGAGCCAAAGCTCTCAGGGTTGGGCCCAACTTGAGAGCCTAGGACCTCCTTTCTGTATTGTTACTTTTCCTTTATGTATCACTGTTTTTCTTTATGCATTTGAACACATTTCTGTTAAGTAGATTTCGTTATGTTGCTGGAATAGATCATTGTTTATGAATGACTTTGGTTTAGATGTTTTGGTAGGATAATAACAGCAAAACCTCCAAGAAAAAGGGACAACCACACTCCTGGTTTCGCCTCATCCTTATTGGATTTGGGGCTGGAATTGAGGAAACAGTGCTGCCTCACAAAAACACTAGTTTGCTTGTTTATGCAATATTTTAGTATGCTTGTTTTATTTGCAGAGATTAGTCATGGGTTTGTACATCTGAAATGTTTCTTTACATAGATGGTGTACAAGGTTTTCTTCCCAAATAAAGTTGCTGCTCATTTATGTTGTTGATGGTTAGACTAGACTAGTTTAGGATTGGATCATTTGTAGGTCTTTGTTGATTTGATCAAGGCCCACCGTGCAGGGCATCTTCTTCCTTCATCCATCCTCCCAAAGTATCATCTAAGCCTCCTGTTTTGTCTCGTAGCTAAGCTGCCTGTTTCCCATCTATCCTTTGTATCCATGAAACCTTACCTCCTTACTCATCATTGCCTTAGCCGTCTTCAAGCCAAGTCAGCCTTCTACACCTCTTCACCGATCCACCCACCAGTCCTTAGGCCATTTTTAGACCCCTATCCTACCTCTAGATCCATCCATGCACCTTCCCTGACTCATCCACCTCCTAAAAACCGACTTCCAAACATCCTGTAGAAATTTTGAAGTTTCGTGTAGAAATCCTGGAACATCCTGTAGAACCCCTGCAGACTTCCTGTAGAAGCTCACAAGTGAGGTTTCCTGATATCCAAACCTTGTGAAACTCTAGGGAAGAGTGTTAGGGACTCCTTAGACCCTCTCTAAGCCTTTCCAACCATTTCCAAGCATTCCTCTTCCTTGATCCACCCCTGCACAGTAAAGCACAGTTCAAGCATATGCATGTGAAAATCGGCACTTAATCAAAAAAATACAAAAATATGCTTTCTTAGGACAAATTTAGTTCAAACACATGTCTTTTACCTTACTAGAAGTAATGTCATCTCTTTCAGTAGTTTTCATTCTCATCTATGCATCAGTAGGACTAGCTGGTAGAATTAGGGTTCGCTAGGGTTTGCGTTTCTTTCTGGCTTTCAGTTCCTTTTTCGCAAGTAGATTAGCTTCCTTTGAGTTAGCTTTCGTTCATCACTTAAAAGCTTCTTCTGAGAACTCATAGAAGTTGGCTAAAGCCCTTAGCGGACTTGTGCCGGCTGACCAAGTGATAGCTGCAAAAAGAGCTAGTACTTGTGCATACAGCACCGTCACTTCCAAGTTTGTTACGAACAACCAGGTTGATAAAAGTAAAGAAGGGAGTCCCAGGAGTTGCAGCATTATTGCTGCAATACTGGAGCCCACCAACAGGCTTTAAGAGCATGCGGACTACTGAAATTTTGGGCCATACCTGGCATGAGGGCACAGGTAGACTTTCTACAATGGCTGGTAGACAGGTGGAGCACGCAGGACCAGTGTTTCATCATTGGAGGACACCGGCTCAAAATCGAGCCAGAGGACATTTATTTTCTGACTAGTTTGCTGAAGAGAGGTGAAGGATTATCTCTATTCAGATCTAGGCCAAGTGGCCAGTCTGTCACTAGTCTCCGACTAGAGTTTTGCAATGTCCAAACTACGGACAAACGGATAGATGTTAATACCATCACCCGTCTTGAACTTAAAGTGATCGCATTTACTGTCACTAGACTATGTGGAAGTGCAACATTGCATTTAGCTACCGGTTCCCAAATGCGCATGGCAGTAGACTGCTTCCGAGGCACCATCTTCAACTGGTACGATGCTGTGTTGGCCAATGTGAAAGGCCAACTGACTAGGGAAAAGAATGGATAACTAAAGAACTTTGGATATGGTTACTTAGTTATGAGCTTTGCCCTAGAGAGGGTATCTATGTTGGTTCCACAGCAACTTGCCGTTGAGGCTATACTTCCCCGAGATCCCAGGATTATGCGTTGGGTTGCAATCATGGCCCGCCCTCTTGAGGAGGGCACTGAGGTTGTTCGATTCTCACCTGAGTATTTTCACTGGTTGGGAAACCAACTTTTCGTGATACAGGACTTTCCATATGCTGGGATGGATTATCGTGGTGATCCAGACATGGCTCTTCCACGAGGAGAGCAATGGGATGATACAGGTAAAATTGTTTTCAACATTTTCTAAATTATATATATATTTTTTTTTGTTTTTAAATCATCCAAAAATTGATAGTAAAAAGTTTTAAATGCAGATGTGGGTCCACGGTGACCAACCACTCTCCCACCCTATGAGAGAAGACACCCAGCTGCTACGGCACCAGCACCACAGGACCAATCAGCAGAGACCTTGGCCGAATTGGAGAGTCATCTAAAGCGCTTAACAGTAGATATTCTAGAGACTAGCATAGATGATATTCCTCTTAGGCTTCAGCGCTATGTGATTGGGGTCCCAGGACCTTTTAGGAGGTTCCTTTGTAGGGTAGCCCGAGCAGTGGTTTCTTATCGTGATCATCATTAGGGATAGGATGATTGCCTTTGTAGACTTCATATGACATTTATATCTTTTTGTGCTATCATTTTTGTCGATCATAAGGTGTTTTTCAACCTATGATCGAAGACGATGTATATTTTGACACACTTCTATGCTATTACTATTACTGATTATCTTGTATAACATGTTTATGGAATGTTTTTAAATTTACTATCTTGATTATTGCAAATGTTTATTTAACATTTGAGAAGCAACTGCATCTGCTAATGTGTTTAAATATCTTGGAATATGTTGATATTCAATGTAGTCAAATTCACGTTCCAAGAGACGAACTCTCAAAAATAATCTTAATAATACTGGGTTTCTGATGGCATAAACCCTGTTGAGCTGTAATACAACGAGTTCAGAATCTAACCTTACAATCAAACTCCGAATCCAAAATGAGATGGATTCAGATAATAACTCAATCACTGCACTATACTCTGCAATTTTATTTGTTGTTTGACCAAGGCTTACCCCATGCATAAATACTAACTCGTCAAAGGGTGAATAGATAACCCAAGCTACGGAAGAAATATTATGTGTACTACAACAAGCACCATCAACAAAACCAATGTATGTTTGAGAAGACGCCGACATCTGCAGTATCAAGAGTAAAGCCAAGATAAGTAGGAATAATGATAAAACACTCTCTAAACTAGGCACACTTTCTAATCTAAAACACACCAACTAGAAAGAAACTATTCTAACAAAATTCTCCACACCAAAATCTAAGCATAATATATTTTTAGATAAAGCCCATTTCTAGGTCTACCTAAAGAGACATCGTCAAAATCTACTAATTCATAGGCCCCTTTGGCCAGCTTACGCTTAACAACAAAGGACCATGCCACATGGGTATGAATTTTCCAGCCCCTATCTTATCGTTAGGTTGATCTTATAATAAAACTAGGTCCCCTTTCAAAAAATTACGAGGTGTAACATTATGATCGTACTGATCTTTTATCCGTTTTGCGTGAGTCTCGATTGCTAATGCAGCATCACATCGATTCTCATCTAATTGAGCTAAGTACAACAAACGTTTTTCCTCTTTGGAAGTGGCTGGGAGTAATTCTATGGCTATTTTCAACAAAGGAATTTCGCATTTAATGGGTAACACTGCTTCCAACCCATAAACAAGCTGAAAAGAAGTGAAACCTATTGATGTTTTTACTGAGGTTCGGTACGCCCAAAGCGCTGAAAATAACATGTTATGCCAATTCGACCGATAAATACCAATGATTCATCGGATCATGGTGACTAGAACTTTGTTGATCGCCTCAACCAGACCATTAGCCTGTGGGTAATATGGAGTAGAGCTATCGTGACGCAGGCCAAGCTGATCTGTTAGTTCAGTCATCATGATGTTCCGAAAATGACTTCCATGATCAGTGATAATCGCTTGAGGAACACCGAACCTAGCAATTATGTGATTGAAAACGAAAATTGCAGCAGTTTTGCCGTCTGCCGAAAATGTAGGCATCGCCTCTGCCCACTTGGTAAAATAATCTACTGCAAGGATGATATACGCATGCCCCCTGGCCGAGTGAGGGTTACATGTAATAAAGTCTATAGCCCACTTTGCGAAATGACCGACGACAATTATAGGGTGGAGAGGAGCAGGTGGAGCACGCATCTTTCGATCAAAAATTTGGCAGTTGTGGCATTTCTAGACTGCATTGATACAATCTTTAAATAAGGATGGCCGAAAATAACCAGCGCACAATATCTTTTGGGCTGTGGCATACCCAGACATATGACTGCCACACGCTCCAGAGTGACAGTGATTCAGAACCTTTTCAGCTTCTTCATGAGTTAGACAACGACGAAAAACAGAATCCACTCCATGACGATAGAGTGTATCTCCAATAATATGGTACTGTTGGGATTGGAAACGTATCTTCCTTCGCTGAAATTGTGAGATTTCAGGCCGAAAAGATTGGGTTTGGAGATAGACAATTATATCTCCATACCATGGATCAAGAATACTGATAAGAAACAAGGATTCATCCGCAATGGGTTCTTCTGCCACAGTTTCAGTATCAGTACGCGGGAAATCACACATCAGTTCTGCGAAAACCAAAGATTTCTTTGCCTTGGATTTTTCAAATTCCAAGTCAAATTCCTGCAGGATAACTATCCATTTGGAATACTTGCCCCCTAGCAATTGTTTAGTCAAAATATACGTAATAGGGTTACAGTAAAAAATTACTGTGGTTTTGCGTAGTAGAATGTAGTGATGAAATCGCTGGACATCTTGAACAACTGCCAGGGCCAATTTCTCCACATGCGCATATTTAAGCTCAGTCGGATTTAGAGTTCGACTAAGATAGTAAATCACATGTTCAGCGTTGAATTCATCTTCCTGAACTAAAACCATCCCAATGGTGGAATGAGAAGCGGCGAGGTACAAAAAATAGTCCTAGTTGTAGTTGGGAGGATACAATAACGGTGCATGGGTCAATGCGTGTTTAAGTGCATCAAAATATTTCTGAGCTATCTCATCCCAAAAGAATGGAGTGTTCTGTTTCAACAATTTGGTAAAACTTTTCGTTATCTCAGCGTAGTTAGGAATGAATCAACGTAAAAAATTTGCTTTCCCTTGCAAACTTTGGAGTTGGCGAAGAGTTGAAGGCGGAGGTAATTTAACAATGGCTTCAACCTTCGAGGGATCGACACGAATGCCGGCTTTTGAGACAACAAATCCCAGTTAGCGACCTGTCTCTATACAGAAAACAAATTTGTGTGGATTCAGCCTAATTCGATAATGCCTACATGTCATAAAGATAGCTCGTAAATGAGTGAGATGATCGGCTCTACGTAATGAATGAGTAGGTAAGTCATCGAGATAAGGCTGCACAATGTGCTTGATGTCATGAAATGCATAAGACATAGCCCTTTGAAAAGTTGCTCTGGCG
>APFE030606898.1:47683-74407 GCA_000404065.3 Pinus taeda
ATTTATATCTTTTTGTGCTATCATTTTTGCCGATCATAAGGTGTTTTTCAACCTATGATTGAAGACGATGTATATTTTGACACACTTATATGCTATTACTATTACTGGTTATCTTGTATAACATGTTTATGGAATGTTTTTAAATTTACTATCTTGATTATTGCAAATGTCTATTTAACATTTGAGAAGCAAGTGCATCTGCTAATGTGTTTAAATATCTTGGAATATGTTGATATGCAATGTACTCAAATTCATGTTCCAAGAGATGAACTCTCAAAAAAAATCTTAATAAAACTGGAATGGCATAAACCCTGTTAAGCTGTAATACAATGAGTTCAGAATCTAACCTTACAATCAAACTCCGAATCCCAAATGAGATGGATTCAGATAATAACTCAATCACTGCACTATACTTTGCAATGTTATTCATTGTTTGACCAAGGCTTACCCCATGCATAGATAGTAACTCGTCAGAGGGTGAATAGATAACCCAAGTTGTGGAAGAAATATTCCGTGTACTCCGACAGGCACCATCAACAAAACCAATATATGTTTGAGAAGACGCCGACATCTGCAATATCAAGAGTAAAACCAAGATAAGCAGGAATAACAACAAAATACTCTCTAAACTAGGCACACTTTCTAATCTAAAACACACCAACTAGAAATAAATCTATTCTAACCAGAATCTCCACACCAAACTTTAAGCATAATATCTTTTAAGGTAAAGCCCATTTTTACCTAAAGAGATACCGTCAAAATCTACTAATTCATAGGTCCCTTTAGCCAATTTTCACTTAACAACAAAAGGACCATGCCACATGGGTACAAATTTTCCAACCCCTAGCTTATCATTAGCTTGATCGTATAATAAAACTAGGTCCCCTTCTGAAAAATTACGAGGTGTAACATTTCAATCATACTGAGCTTTTATTCTTTTTGCATGAGTCTTGATTGCTAAAGCAGCGTCACGTCGATTCTCATCTAATTGAGCTAAGTACAAAAAACATTTTTCCTCCTCGGAAGTGGCTGGAAGTAATTCTATGGCTATTTGCAATGACGAAATTTCGCATTCAATGGGTAACACGGCTTCCAACCTGTAAACGAGTTGAAAAGGAGTGAACGCTGTTGATGTTTTGACTGGGGTTTGATACGCCCAAAGCGCTGAAAATAACATGTTATGACAATTCAACCGATGAATACCAATGATTCGTCGGATCATGGTGACTAGAACTTTGTTGATTGCCTCAACCAAACCATTAGCCTGTGGGTAATATGGAGTAGAGCTATCGTGATGCAGGCCAAGTTGATCTGCTAGCTCTGTCATCATGATGTTTCAGAAATGGCTCCCATGATCAATGATAATCGCTTGAGGAACACCGAACCTAGAAATTATATGATTGAAAACGAAAATAGCTACAGTTTTGTCGTCTGTCAAAAATGTAGGCATCGCCTCGGCCCACTTGGTAAAATAATCTACCGCAAGGATAATATATGCATGCCCCCCCAGCTGAGTGAGGGTTACATGTAATAAAATCGATACCCCATTTTGAAAAAGGACCAATGACAATTATAGGGTGGAGAGGAGCAGGTAGAGCACGCATCTTTTGATAAAAAATTGGCAAATGTCGCATTTATGGACTGCATTGATACAATCTTTAAATAAGGATGGCCAGAAATAACCATCGCGCAATATCTTTTGGGCTGTGGCATACCCAGACATATGACTGCCACACGCTCCAGAGTGAAAGTCATTCAGAACCTTTTCATCTTCCTCATGAGTTAAACAATGACGGAAAATAGAATCCACCCCACGACGATAGAGTGTATCTACAATAATTTTGTATTGTTAGGATTGGAAACAGATTTTCTTTCACTGAGATCGTGAAATTTCAGGGCGAAAAGATTTGGTTTGGAGATAGACAATTATATCCCCATACCATGGATCAATAGTACTAATAAGAAACAAAGATTCATCCGCGAGGGATTCTTCTGCCACAGTTTCGGTATCAGTATGCGGGAAGTCACACATTAACTCCACAAAAACCAAAGACGTCTTTGACTTGGACTTTTCAAATTCTAGGTCAAATTCGTACAGGATAACAATCCATTTGGAATACTTGCACCTTAGCAATTGTTTAGTCAAAATATACGTCATAGGGTTACAGTCAGAAAGTACTGTGGTTTTGCATAGTAGAATGTAATGACGAAATCGCTGGACAGCTTGAACAACTTCTAGAGCCAATTTATCCACATGCAAATACTTAAGCTCAGTCGGATTCAAAGTTCGACTAAGATAGTAAATCACATGTTCAGCATTGAATCCATCTTCCTGAACTAAAACCATTCCAATGGTGGAATGAGAAGTGGCGAGGTAGAAAAAGTAATCCTGGTTGTAGTTGGGAGGATGCAATAACGGTGCATGGGTCAACACGTGTTTAAGTGCATCAAAATATTTCTGAGCTATCTCATCCCAAAATAATGGAGTGTTCTGTTTCAACAACCTGGTAAAACCTTTCGTTATCTCAGCGTAGTTAGGAATGAATCGAGGTAAAAAGTTTGATTTCCCTTGCAAACTTTGGAGTTGGCGAAGAGTCGAAGGCGGAGGTAATTTAACAATGGCTTCAACCTTCGAGGGATCGACACGAATGCCGGATTTTGAAACAACAAAACCCAATAAGAGACTCGTTTCTATACAAAATACACATTTGTGTGGATTCAACCTTATTCGATAATGCCTACATCTCATAAAGATGGCTCGTAAATGAGTGAGATGATCTGCTCTACGGAACGAATGAGCAGGTAAATCATTGAGATAATGCTACAGAATGTGCTTGATGTCGTGAAATGCGTAAGACATAGCCCTTTGAAAATTTTCTCTGGTATTCTTCAACCCAAAAGGTAATTTTCAATAAGCAAAGGTCCCCCATGGAAAAATGAAAGCCGTTTTGGTTGATTAGCAGGGAGTATGTTAATTTGATTGTAACCGGAAAACCCATCCATAAAGGAGAACATTTCACTGCCGACACAATCATCAATTATTTGATTGATATAGGGAGTTGGATAATTGTCCTTTGGACAGGCTTGATTAATATCCCTATAATCAATAGATATTCGTATCGTTCCTTGCTTTTTATTAACAGGAACAATATTCGATACCCAATCCGTTAAAGGGATCGGATATATAAAACCTGCTTTAAGTAATTTCTCAACTTCAGCTTTAATAGCAGCATCTTTTCTTGGGTGGATCTGATGCAAACTTTTCTGGACGGGTTTAGCATCCAAGTTTTGATTTCATGGACAACAATTGATGGATCGATTCCTGGCATTTCTTCGTATGACCAGGCAAACACATCGTGGAATTCTTTATAAGTTTGGAGTTCCTCATCTGTACAAGAAGCACCTATATGAATGTTTTCAATAACTCCGGGTTTCACTGAAATGTCAATAGGAATGGTTTGAGAAATGTTTCCCAAATTTAATTCAGAATCGGGATGTTTCAATGGATTTTGTGGTTCCTTGACATAATCAGTGGTAAAAATAGATGAGAAATCATTTTCAAAATGATCAAGCTCAGGTAAAAACGAAGATCGATGATGAAGATCTTCCCATGGTAAATCATCAACAGATAAAATCTCACAAATCTGCGCATCAATATGAACAGTTTCAAAAAAAGTTGTTGAATCTGAGGTTGAGATTGAAAGTGACTCCTCATGGACCATATTCATTGGATCAATTTCGGTTGAACTAGAGTTGGAAAACAATTGTACTGCTTGATATGCAACTTCAAATGGACTCAAGGTCATGGTATCACCAAATGAGTCCACCTTGGAATCAGAAGGAACAATCCAAGGATCATCAAGAACAATAGTGTTTGATGAAATCATATGAATGGTTGCAAAAGGATGTGATACGTTCAGAGGAGGAAAGGAAAAAGTTCCTAGTAAACCAGAATCTTTGACTAATCCCACTCCAACATCCTTGTAAGGGATAATTGTTTTACTGACATGTTGAATACTCTCAGAAGAGGCTAAGTCGAATGAAAAGTAAGTCAACTGATCTATTGTAATGATATTTCCATTATAAGGGAACTTTATGAGCTGAAAGACCGATGAAACAATAGCAGTCATCGCGTAAGACCAACTGCGACCCAAGAGAAGGTTCTAATCTAGAGGGGCATCAACCACCTCCACATCTAGATTAACAGTTTTGCCTTCTACCCCTATAGGTAAATCCTGCAGAATGCCATAAGGATGAAACCCTCAGCCATCAAAAGCCTTCAAAATCGTCATGGATTGGTTAAGTGTCAGAGAACCAAGTGATTTCCAACACGAAATCGACATAATACACGTTGAAGCTCCCTCATTAATCACAGTCCGAAAGCAAGGCCTTTTTTTGACTAACACTGGAATCTGGAAAGCCATTTGATGAGGTAAGTGAGGTGTACTATTTTCTAAATCAAATATTATAAGATTGGAATCCTAAACATCAACGGCCCCTATAGCAGACAAAAGCAATTTACGTTGTGTTGGACATGATTGCAGCACTTCCAAATCCGACATTGCTGAAGGAGATATAACTAAATCTTCAACAATGTTATAGTTCTGAGCAGCTCTCGCATGTGGATTGAAAGTTGACTTCCAAAGTATACCTTTAGCAGGTGGTTTGATTACTAAGTCTGGGTTAGGTTTCCCGATCTGTAGCAGATCGAAACCAGGAGGAGTTGAAGTTGATGGGTTTGAACTAGAAGATTCTGGTTCCTTACCACCAACAAGATTATTACTTCCATAATCTTGCGATTGCGTTGCAATCCTGACATGGGACATCATCATAATTGGTTCTTCTGAGGCATTTGAGGAAGAACCTATCATCTTACTATCTTGAGTGGGAAAAGGATCCTTCAAGACAGCAGGTGTTTGAGAACCTTTGACGATTTTTGAAACCTCAGCTCGATGTGAACAATCTCTTGTAAAGTGCTCCTCATCACAGATGAGACAAGGATAGAGAGGTTTACGTTTCTCATCAGTAGATTCAGTTTTTTCTGGTTTCTCTTTTGCATTTTGTTTATTTTTCTTCTTCCCTTTCTTTTTACCGCCACATTTGGATTTCGCCATAGAAGATTATACAACATGAATATCGGCAGGAACTTCAGCGGAAGCTTCTCCTGTCGGGGAATCTGGTAAAGTTATAATAGGAGAAGAATTCTTTGCAGATTTCTTCTTACTTTTGGTATTAACTGTACCAATCATACCATCAGAGGCATGAGACCCTGAAGGAGTTGCAGTTATTTGATTTTGCTTGGGAAGATCGGGGATTTTTTCTTGTAAAGTACCCGACTGCGTATAAACTAAGTCAAGGTACTGAGCTTGAGAAATTACTTGCTCCTTAGTAACGACTCCTACCTTAGCTACATCCTCAGTGATTTTTGGTAATAAGGATTTAACAAACCATTCTGCCAAAATTTGATCTGGGATATAAACTTTCACTAAATGTCGTCGACATTGCCATTCATGAATATGGTCTGAAATATATGTAGACGTTGACTGTTTTAATGAAGTTAACAATTTTGTGCCATTGTCATATCTAACAGGCAACTGAAAATGAGTTAAGAACAAAGTAGCTAACTGATTAAAATTATAAAAAGAGCTCCGTGGCAACTCAATGTACCACTTAGCTGTGAGACCAATTAGAGTGCGTTGAAAAAGCCTTAAGCAAATTGAATAATCTATAATAGAATTTGATGCACATCAAAGGTGATAGGTCATCACATGGTTCAACGGATCCTCTCCAGGTTTTCCCTCAAACTTGGGAATATCACTCGGCAACTTATTAGGCATTGGCAACCAGTACGGAAGATAATAAATTGGATCGTTCGTAAGGCGCGACAAGTCAGGTAAATCAAAAGTTACGATGAACGATAACTGACGGTTAGGGTCTCAAAAACCTTGGGACACAAGACCAGCTCCAGGAGGAGGATACCCAGGATAACCTGGAATTATATTTGCATTTGGAATATTGTATCCTCCCAGAAAACCAGGATTAACCAGACCAAACTGGGGTTGTTGAGATTGATGTTGTTGACATGTATACCCAGGGTACGGTTGATACTGATAAACTCGGGTTTTCACAACAGGACCATATTGATACTGTCCCTGGTACAGTTGATAAGTAAATTGAGGTTGACTTGTGACAACCGTACTTGGACAAGGTTGTCCTACAGGCATCTGAACCGAAGTCTAGATTGTAGGTCCAGACTGAGGTACAGAGGTGTGAGGAGTTGATACAGGAACAGTAGAAACCAGAGCTATCGATACTCCAGAAGTAGGTAGGGTAGATTGAATAGAAGCTGCAGTAGTTGCAGCAGTCGATTGAGGCGGAGTTCGAGGCGAACTAGGCCTAGGCTGATGAACTACACCAGGTGCAGAAGTTTGGATAGTAGACTAGACAGGTTGCTGGGTTGACCCAGAAACCATGGGTTGTCCAGGTTGAGATGACAACTGCACATTGGGTTGCAAAATATGTTGAGTTTGAGATGGATCCCACACCATATTCTTTCCGGGGTAAGGGCCCATAACAGGTTGAGCATATTGAGGACCATAACCAGGTTGAGTGTAGGACTAATAATTTCTAGTTCCTTGAACAAAAGATTGACCAGAAGGTGGTTGGAAACCTTGAGATTGGTACTGACCTTGAGGTTGATAACCTTAAGGTGGGTACTGATACTAGGGTTGACCTTGAGGTATATATTGATACTGGGGTTGACCTTAAGGCACATACTGAGTCTGAGGTTGACCTTGAGGCATATATTGAGTTTGGGGTTGACCTTGAGGCATGTACTAACCTTGAGGTATGTACTGACCTTGAGGTTGCCCCCCAGGTGGAATTTGAGTGCCTTGAGGTTGCCCCCCAGGCAGTATTTGACTGCCTTGAGGTTGCCCCCCAGGTGAGAATGGATTACTTTGAGGTTGCCCCCCAGGCGGATTCTGACTACCTTGAGCTTGTGGATTTGGAATAGCACCAGACATCATAAGAATTTCTTCTACACTCAATGGTGGAGTTCTGTTATGACCAGTTGATACCCCATGTTTGATGGGTTGAGGAGACACTCCTGAAAAAGTACCAGAAACTGACTGATACCCAGATGGAACAGAAGGACCGCCATATAAAAATGTTTTTGGATTTTGAGAAAACATGGATGACCGGTTTGACATATTCGAAGGAGGATAATAACCTCTGGGCGTTGGATGAAAAGGAATACGAGGTGGTGAAGCAGCAAGACCCTGATTTTCTAAAAAGTTCATCAAAGATATGTACCAAGCGTCATTTCGAAAAGGACTGTAAAAAATAGATTCACGCTCCCTAAGTTCTATAGTCAGTTGATTTTCAAGGGGAGTTATATCCTCGTTTGGAATAACAAGTTCTTTAATAGAAATAAGTCCCGTTGGAAGATTCTGGGTAATGACACTTCCTACCCTAGGTGAAACAGGAGCACTAGAAACTAGAGAAGAAAATCCTGAGGATGGAGTAGCAGGAGGTTTAGTTTTAGGTTCAGAAATCTCAAGTTCCTCAATGAGTTCACTAGTAGAAGAAAAACTACCAGTAAGCTCTGAAACTAAAAGCGGTTTAGAAATATACTCTGTTGCTGGAATGTGATAATCAGGATGAATAACCAAAGATGATTCTCCAGCCTCTGGTGACCCAAATCTACTTTCACTAGGTGTGACAAGAGCTTTTAGCCCTTCAAGCTGACTTGGCATATATTCGGGAGGCTGCCCCCGAAGTCTATGGGATTGTCTCAGTAATTCAGCCACGATTAATTAATTAATTACTTCACATGAAAAAAAAGAAAATCTCAAGAAAACCATCTAAAGTCTCTAAAGAACCAAACAATTGAATCACACACCTAACAATCTAAGAGTTCAAACCACACACAAACAATAGTTTTCCGTGCTGAAAACACTAGTGGTGATGAAATCCAACCTCACAGAATTCAATACAGAATGGCGGTTGGAACAGATACTCCAACAACCTACTTAATGAAACAGACTGGCACAAGTTTCTCCACAAAACCATCTCGAGTGAAGATAACCCCCCAGAGAGTCCAAGTGAGTCTAGTCGACATCTGTTCCAGGTACAGTGGGATCTTCCCTCCACCGTCACCTTAGGAAGAATCCTAAAGATAATGGCCACTAAGGTTACCAACGGGAACAAATATACATGGGGGAACAGTCTACGATCCGATACACACGCAAGGGAAGAGTAACAAAGCTCAATCCCCTTGAAGGCTCCTTGACATAATCCAAGGTTTACCAACAAGTGACCCCAGGCTCCTCGACAATGGTCAATCCGAGGTTTACCGTTTTTAATACGTGAATATCTTTTATCATTCCCAATGAGGAAGGATTGATTACCTCACTAGTTCAGATATGATCTCGTGCTTCTCCTTTAAGAGGAGCTTTCCCAGAGCATAGATGTAACAATTGGATTTCTTCCTATCACAAGATCGACTACTTGTTTGTTTTAACTATCTTGGAGAGTTAATTACTCCCTACTCCAAGATACTAGCCTAAGCTATGTTGGCGAGTAAGAGCCCTAGAAATAAAAATATTGCTAGATGAATTTTAAATAAGTGTTAATTTTATTGGTTGTTTCTTAAGTCAAAAGGTATGGAGATGAAACTTTGTGGCGTGAAGAATCGACTCCAAAACGCTAAAAAATGCACTTAAGATGATCAATTCTTTTCCTTTTCAATGAATCTCTAGCTAAAGGAAGAGTTGAGAATGCAATTCTTGAAAACAAAACTTTCCTTCAACATAAAAACGAAAAGAAAAAATTTTGTTTGTTTTTGTTTTTTTCAAAACACTCAAACAAAGCTACTAATTATGCTCACGAAAAAAATCCCTTTTCGTTTCAACACTCAAAACTAGAAATACAATTTTTCAAAAGAGAAACTAGAATTTCTAGACAACACACTCAAAACTATGAAAAATCTAATCTTGAGATCTAACTTCTTAAAACTAGTCAAAATAAAAGCTTCAAATGTTTTTTGAGGATGTTTTCCCTTAGTTATTCAGCAAACTAAGGATTAATTCATTTAGCAAGACAAATCAACCAAAAACATCCAGCTATGTTTTTTATGACAAATGAAATTCACAACTTATGACCAAGTTCATTCAAAGTTTTGCAAAGAGAAACAAAATTGATTTCTCACCAAAGGAAGATCTCACAAACCAGCCAGACTTATCAAGAAGACAAAAGATTCCAAGGTGATCTAAGGTCTCTTCGGCTTCTAAGCTTCAAGTCACTACAAAGACTGAGTGAAGACCAAACCAAGCATGCAAAAACTTCTAGAAATTCATTTAAAACACAACACCAATGGAACTTGCTTACGAGAGACTTTTAACAGGATATATGTAGATCCGGGTAGAGGATAAAAGTAACAAAAAAGATCTAAACTAAACTGGATGAAAATATTTCAAGCTTTTCAAAAATTTTGACAGGGTCTGAAGGCCCCCAGTGAAACCAGGTGCGGTACCGTTCTGTGTAGTAAAGTAACAGTGCAATCAGGTCTGCACTGTAACTTAAACAGAACGTGCGGTCCTCGTAAAAATTTCTAAAAAATAAAAGATCAATCCAAGACTAACAAACTACCCAATCCCACACACATCAAGTAAAAACTAGAAACAAAAAATAAAGTTTCTCAAATCAAAGATCAAGGAAAATTAAACAATTAAATCTCGTCCCCAGTGGAGTCACCAATTTGTTAAGCGGATAAATCGTTCTTGCGGACAAGACCGATCTCCCTAGTATCAATTGATATCTAGCAACAAGTAGGACAAGCAAATCTACTTTTCTCTAAACATATTTCGATTCATTAATAAAAAATAAGAGGTTTTTTAGACCCTACCTTAAATCTAACGCTAGTTTGTGCCAGCCTTGCTCCAACAACTTCAAAGAATATCCTTTTAATAACCTGCAAACACAAACAAGCACACATCAAATAACAATTGCATAGCTAATATAATAAATCATGTTCATCATAGCGATCAAGGAGTCTATGAAATAAACCATTAAACACAACTTATTGAGAAAATAAACTTGATTGTATTAACTTTGAGAAAGAAGAACTTTACAACCTTGGTGCCTTGATGTTGTACAAGCTCTTCCCAGGGTCTAGGTAGGAATCTCCTCTACTTTGACAAGCCTCACTCTCTCCCAAATGAGACTAAAAGGTATGTGATCTTTCCTCTCAAAAGCTCAATTAGGAAGACTAAGTTCCAGCAGCATATACCCTCAAAAATATTCAGCTTTCAACCTCCCAAGTAGCCAGCCCAAAGCTTCACTTTATAGTGCAAAGGAAGGAGGTTACAAGTCCACCATTGAAGGGATAGAGTCCTTCTTCAAGGGGATAAGCTCCTCATATCAAGGGGTTAGCTCCTTAAGGAATGGGATACATGCACCCTCAAGGAGCGAACTTGCCAACGCAATATTCCCTCTAGAAGCTTCCAGAATTGACTCAAAGTGAGTTTTTAAGAATAAATTTGCACCTTTTTAACTCTTACAGGGGTTCGCACCCATACATGCAGATACAGAGCGACCAAGTGTGTAGGGAACATGACCAGTGGTTGCGGCACCGCAGGTAATGCTAAGAGAAAGTGCAAAACTAGTGTTTTAGATATTTTTAAGGACTTTATCTAATTTTCAAAGCTTGATATGCAAAGTTGAGGCTTAAGACTTGCAAAGGAGGTATTATGAGTGGTGATAGACTCACACAGTTTACAGAAAGTCATGGTGACAATTTTTCGTGTAACATGGTGTAACGATGTGTCTTGGAACTTTCTCTTAATTCAGAAGCCTGCCAACAGGCCAACACGTTTTCACACATGTATTGTAACTATTGCAAGATTAATATTTAACACTTGTGATACATGTTTCTTTAACTTGTGTTCTACATCTAAACTATTTCACTTGTTGTAATACATAATCTATTAATGGGAATGTGTTGTATATGTTGCTAACATTGTCTCGCCTGTGTAGACTACTCTCCTAGAAACCACATAGACCTTTCACATAAAACTTGCTGTAACAATGGTTGCACTCATTCAGACTCATCTCTTGAGTGTTATACGTGTTATCTTACCTTGTGTGTTGTGACTACCACATCTGTGTGGTTTTCTCTTGCAGAAGTTGTGCACGTCCTGTTGTGTTGTGTGTTCCTAGCCAAGCTGGGACTTCATTTCAACCAACTTGGGACTCACTCCCACCCTCTCTCTCTAGAGTGAGAGAACCATTGAGACAAGTGACACTTACACTCACCAAACCTCACTTCTCGAAGACAAAGCAGACCACTCTCCTGTGCTTACAAGAAAGAGTTGAGGAAAATCCTTAAGACAATGGAAACCGAGTCATCATACCGGATGGGACTCCCACACCAAATAGTGCGAGGTATAAATGGGACTTCATATCAAGGTGATCTCCTGAATGTTGGTGAGTCTAGCACCATCAACATTTTTGGCATTAGAAGGAGGGCAGCCAGTTGTACATGGCTGAAATTCCCCTCACACACATTCATCAATCATCTAGTCAAGGAAGTAACTCACACTCCCTCTCACCTACATGCGACTCTTCAATTGGTTACTCCTCACCTCCCAGAATTAAACACGATATTTCATATCAACACCTTCGCTCCATCTGTCCCATCACTTTCCAGCTCACGAAAGCAGTCGAACTAATCCTAGGCATACAACATCTTCCACACGCATCAAGGAAGCCAAGGGTCACTCCCACAGGACTTATTGTATCATCAGTGGAAAAAGCAGTCCTTGCCACGCTTGAAGGTCTTGAAAAAGCTATTGAAGATGGAGAGGAACCTCTAATCTGCTGTCAAGGTGAACAAGGCACTCTTGTAATCTTCGGATCAAATTCCGATATAAGACGCAGAGGGGAAGGCAGCGGAGGAGGTGGAGGCAGAGACAAACCAACAGACTCAGATCCGGAACCATCAGACTCCAAAGGAGAGGAAGAGGACAACGAATAAGAAGAGATGACTGACCTAAATCTTGAATGGATGACTACGGGACCATTGGCTCTCCCAGTTGTTTTGCACAAGATGCCGAAGCAAGTGGAGAGAATGAACATCAAGTTCAACCCTGACAGCACAGTGAAGGCAAAAGATCACTTAGACAACTTCTACCTATAGTTGCAATCCCTTGAGGTACGTTATGATGACGTAGCATGTAGATTGTTCCCATGTACCTTGGACGGCAGTGCAGCTGCTTGGTATCATAACCTTCCACCCAACTTGATACAGAATAGGGCTACTTTCAAACATATGTTCCTTGAAAATTTTATTGATCACAAGACCCCATCCATGCTACTCAAAGAATTGGGAAGCCTCAAGATGGAGGGAAAAGAGAAAGTGAAAGATTTCAATCAGAGGTTTATGGATATTTTGAACAAGTTTGTAGCAGACACTAAACAACATGACTCCATCACTGTCGAATATTACATGTCCGCACTACTGACTGGCATCGTGCAGTTCGTCAAACCAGATGTGAAACCAAAACTCCTGGAAAGTTGCGAAGAGGCTATTTCTGTTGAAAAATACTTGCGAGCAATCGAAGTCATCAAGGATGACAAATCAATAAAGGACTCCAAGGATGTGAGCAGGAAGCCCCAAGCGAAGGTGAGTAAGGGTAGAGACAAGGAAGCAACTAATATTGAGACCCTCACTTGCCTTCTCAAGAACTTGACCATGAAAATGTCTAAGCTCAAGCAACAGAAAACGAACACATTTGCAAGCAGTCATCCACCCAAAAAGAGACAAGTGAAGAGCTCATCAACTGACTCATCAAGCAACAACTGGTTCGCTTCAAAAACTGTGCAAAAGCCTGTGTTCCAACTTGATCAGTGTGCAGATCATAAGTTTTGTTCCTTCCATGAAGAGTATCACCCTGAGAACTCTTTCTCGGATTGGAAGCGAGTCGTTAACTCTGTATGCAGTCATACACTCAATGGAGAAGGTGATTGGTAGGAGCAACTAGAAAACACTGATGATAACGAAGAGGTTGCACTTGATGAAACACCAAGTTCTTGGCATGTGGTGAACGCATATTAGTGCTCGCAAGTAATATCGAAGATGAACACCAAGAAGCAACCCCAAAATCAAAATGATCGTTACAATCTTAGGAGTAAAGGGGCTCCCACTACACTTGGGGAGATTCAAGAGAAGGTGAGACTACTGATAAAGAAGGTTGATCCACCAACCACCTTAAATCAATAAACATGAAGCAAGTTTGGGAGGACAACGGTGGATAAGAGTACATCCATGAGCAGCAAGTTACGAAACACTGCACCAAACAACACGAACAACCGTTCCACCCTAGATACCTCGGTGATTCTACTACCTCTGTACTACAACATAGTTGATGACATGAAGAAAACTCAAGCGAACATTAGTTTGTTCAAGTTAAGCAAAATCTAGAGTCAATGACATATCCTGTTGTGTGCAATGGGACAGACAACAACAGACAACACAGCCTCCACCAGTAAGGGAGCAAGCACACCTCCCAGATCGCTATCCATTGTGCTCTATACACTCCAGATGGAAGAAGAAAAATCTGGTTGCCCTCCATTCCTACTCTCATTTGAAGTCTTTAACTACAATTTTCCCAACTGCTTGGTTGATTCAGGTGCGGTAGCCAATGTCATGCTACTCTCCACTGCTAAGAAGATCAATGCACAATAGTGCGAAACATCCACAAGAATCATCCAACTTGATTGAACATCAGTAAAAACCATTGGTGAACTATAAGACGTGATCATCTAACTATCTCATGACGGTCGAGTCCTCCAATGCATCAACATAGTTGTTGTGGACATACCGGAAGCATATGATCTACTACTCAACAGAGACTGGTCTAGCAAGCTAGATGGATATTTTGCCACTAACTGGTCTCACATGTGGCTTCCATACAAGGGAAAATGCAATCAAATCTAGGTGTTATCCGAGAGGTACATGAAACACAATGTCATTCCCCTTAATGGTGAGAACGAACTGTTGGCCTTCGTAGAACTCATGTTTGGCAATTGCCTCTTGGAAACAGCATTGGAGTGTTATCCTTCATACCTAGCTCCAACCTCATCACACATGCAATTGGAACTCCTTCCTTGCCCAACTGATGGTAAAGAAACTTGTAAATTTTATCTTTCAATAGTAGTAGTAATAGAAACAACATTAGTAGGAGTAGTACTAGAATGCCAAACCGTCCATGTACAGATGAGTTGTGGGCCATGAGTCTTGACAAATCAGAAACACATGATGGCTCAAGGACCAAGTGTATCTCAATCATCCAAAACAACAGACAATGCAAACTTTGAGTTGTTTAAAGTTCAAATGAACAAAAAATGATGTTTAATATGAAGTTATCGTGTTGAACACACAAAGGACTAACACTACGAACGAACAAAGTATCCTAGGAACTTATCATGATCTGAAGATGACCAACCTTGGTGCAAGCTACACACCGCAACAGTGACAAATCTTTGACTGCTTGACCAAACAGTGCCAAGATGGGTCTACATGGGTAGATGATGACGTGAGTACACACTACATGCGAGGAATCCAACATGAGATTCCAGGTAAAGGAGGAGACAAAACATTGCAGCGAAGACCAAGTAAAACATACATGCTGTTTGCACTCCTTTTATAGAAAAAAATTAACTAACATTTTGGGTGATTGGACTACTTACAAAATTTGTCATCATACTTGGTTTTCTAGTTTAAATCCTGCAAGTAAACAATCTGGGAAAATCCACTTATGCATTGACTTTAGAAACTTGAACCGTTCCCGGAATAAAAACAACTACTCCATGCCATCATACAAGCCTATATTGCACATAGTACCTAAAACAGTGGTGTTGTCTTCACTTAAAGGTCTTTTGGAATGCCACCAGGTTCCAGTAGTGGAGCCCGGTGGACTTGCACTGGTTTACGAGAAGCTTGACCCACACATGTATCATTTTCAATCACTTGATGGGAGGATTGACAACCTTCCTATCAATGGCCAAGATCTCAAGCATTATTTTTAGTAGGTTGGGCCACGCCCATGCCATGTACATAGTATGCTCGTTGCTTGTTGTTTTCATCTTGTTTGATTTTCTTATTATCTTTGTTCTTTCTTTGTTTGATTCTTCTTACTATTTTTGTTCATGTTCGTTTTGTTTGTTTTATATATTACTATTTTTGTTTCTAGAAATAAGTGTTGCCAACTATTACATTCTAGCTTCTGAATACAGTATGTGGCTGAAATGTGAGGAAACTTGTGACACTACAGCACTTGGCCAATCTTGTGTCTTCCTCCTCTGTGCTTGGTTGTAACCTTCGGCCAATGAAGTATTGACGGAAAATACGAACAGTCTACAAGGGAAGTTTTGGTCCAACTGTGAACCTGTGTCTGCATTGGGAAGCCCCATGCCTATACTTAGCCTTCTGCTCTGTGTGTTCAAGCTCATCGAACTAGTAGAAACGGAGAAGGGGAAAATATAAACAAGAAAACCTATGTCAAAGGTCTTACATGCTTCTCTGAAGGAACAACCTCTTCTACTCTCAATAAGTCAGGATCCCTCTTCTGCCCCAAAAACTAAATAAGTTCCTATGCATAGTTCTCTTGAAAAAAACAAAGGCGAAAGAAGAGAAAGGCTTCTGGCATAGAGAGGTGAAGCATGCAACTCCACCGAGGTACTAACCAAGCTCGCTAGTAGTGGAGAAATGTGTGCGTTCCTGCGTGACTCCATCGAGGTATTATCTAGGCCTACTGGTAGCGAAGAAACACCAAAACTAAAAACTTAATACTCTGAAAATATTCAACTCCTGAGCTAAACTACCCTTCTCGGATTTGAAACACTGAGATCTAAGCTGAACTTTTGATTGTGTTTGACTGAGTTGGAAAAGGGTGAACCATGTATGTCCATAGGGTAAGTGGGGAAGCTGAAGTAACCCACATAGCAATTCAATACTCCTTGAAAGGCCAAGGCCCTGTGCTAGCAATGAACAGAAATAGAGAAGCTGGAGTTCTACCATTGTGTCATTAAGTGTTGTAGCAGCTACAACCACCCTCAAAAATTTTCGCCTGCACCAGTTTCGGAGCCTCCCTTGGGAGTTTCACTTGATGACTACACACACTTGGGTTCACTAAGTGTGCCTATGTGATTCCTTGCATCTACCTTACTTGTTCATTTCATTCGAGTTTCTACATGCTAGTGTCTAAGTCATGCTTGCGACCATGTTCTCGTTATGCTCAAAATCTTCGCTTCGTATGTGCTTGTTGTGTTCACTATGAAAGCATCTATCACACTCACACACGAAGTCACATTCATCATCACGCAAGCGTTTTATTGATCAATGAATGGTTAATCACGAGTTTCGCGCTTTTCACTTGCACCGTCGGTCAGTCATGTTGAACGTCTGTGTCTGGATGGTTTGAGTCGTTTCATTGTTGAGTCATGTGAGTGTGTGTTTGTATGATTACTTATGCATCTTTAGATCTTTCACACACTTAGTCATTTTTGTTGAATTTTTGACAACCAGACTCCCCTATGACAGCTAGACCATCACCCCGCCATTGACTCGATCGACTATTAACCAGAACAGTGCAGAAGCACCAAGCTAGTATTTCCAAGTTGCGTTGCCCGCAAGTAATTCAATCAATTCTCATGCTGGCCACCCAGACAATCAGACCTACTAGTCACCTCGGGATTGAATCCCCTCAAAAATTGTGTAGAGGCCATTGACATTACTTGCTCAAATGACTGAGAAAATTATGCAAACAGGCAGGATAGACACCAATTTCCCGTCCCTGTCTCCCACCGAAAATTGTGTAGTTTTCCCTGTCAGTCATCGCGACAGTCAACCACCTATTCATGTTAAAAATTGTGCATTTTTCATTAGCATGCCTTCTACTACCCATCAGTCAACTCAGCTCAAAAATTGCACAGAGATGATCAGCAAGCCAGCCTCCTAGCCTAAGTGCAGTTTCCCCTGCCAACAGCTCCTAGTAGCAGACTGTCAGTTCCCTCCAGGAATTGCGTAGTTATTTCCTACCAGTGACCAGGTATCCAACTACCAGTTCCCTCCAATAATTATGCATTTTTGGCTGTCAGTGACCCCAATAGCCAATTGTCAGTTCCCTTTGGCATTGCACATTTTTGGCTGCCAGTCTCCTAGGCAGTTCCTCCCAAAAATTGCACAATCCCTGCCTACTGACCCTCCTTGTAGCCCGACTTATTCCTCCATAAAATTATGAAAATTTTTCCTTCCAACCCCTACTTCTCGCTCGTTCCAGAAACTACACAGATCTTGCCTACCTTGCCTTCCTGCAACCCAGACTATCCCTCTAAAAATTTGCGGAATTTTGCCTCCCAATCGAGCCAGACCTTGCAGACAGTCACTGTCGACACAGATTCCCTATCTCCATCACTCAGTGACTCTTGCACAGTGTTCATCAATAGTGCTCGGAGCCATTATCACACTTCACAACCTTGTTGCCTCTCCCAGTCACCTGCATCTAAAATGATCATGTGTCATGGTAGACTAGGAGGTTTTGGATTTAATGTCATCTCATCATGAGTGACTATAGGTATAGGCACACCAACAAACATGGCAAGACGATGAATGGGATGAACTAAGGGAGCACATGCAGAAGGACAGGTTCACCAACAGATGAACAAACGATGCATATGAAGATATGTGCTCACCAATAAACGAACAAACGAACATGCACCTTCATGAATAGATGAGCTTGTCAAGCCCTCCAACATGCAAGCAAGGAGTAACATGCTAAAGCTTCATCAAGCAAACCAAAGACCATTGAAGACTCTGCACACTTGATCATGTGGAGGTGAAGTTGTGATACACCATGAAGACATCCATCACCCAGCAGCATTGTATCTCAACATTCATTCGAGCAACAACATGAATGTACCAGCACTATCATGTAGAGTCATGTTGCCCACATCTCTACAATGGGCTATGTTTTCAATCAATGTGATGTAACGTGGAAGTCCAAGAGACCAACTTGTTGAACATAGAGTCATGTAAGTCAAAAAGTCATGGAAGTCAAACAATCATGAGGGTAGTTGGACAACGACAAGGGTCAGTTTCACCCTTGACTATAAATACCCCATCATTTGTACATGCAAAGGGATTTCTTCACCTCAGCTCCTCCCACATAGCCAAGAGAGTCTGTAGTATTTTCTTTAAGGATTAAGTAGTGTCTCAAACACCCCACACTCAGGGTTAGCGATGTATGGTGTAACGATGTGTCTTGGAACTTTCTCTTAATTCAAAAGCCTGCTAATAGGCCAACACGTTTTCACACATCCTGTAATTGTTTGTTATAGACATATTTGGGCACTGCAACCCCAATCATATATGTCCATAAACCAAGGGCTTCTAAGTCCCTAAAAAGTGTTGTTTCACACCCTAAAGGAACAAGGTCAGCTGATTACATCATCTTCCAGAAGTTCTCCATGGAAAACTGCTCGGAACTGGTCAAAACTAGACCATACAGACTGTTCAGTGCTAAGGGTGCGATGCATCTCACCTGCTACATGCAAAAAGTGTGTTGCATACTGAAAATCCCTTCTGTAGGGTGCGATGGGTGAGAGTAAACAAATGGCAGAGATAGTTTGCAAGGTGGATGATCATGGAATCTTCCAGAAACTTCTCCTGTGACACTTGCCTCTCTGAATTCACCCAGGGATGAAGTAAGAGGTCATGAAATCTCTAAGTGGAAACCAAGAACTATCAGAGAGATGACACTATCAAAATCCTAGAAGCTGACTCACCCCCTTGCAAACATCTATAATGATCCCCTCCACCCAGAGATCCAGAAGGCTGGAATTTTGTATCTGTAAGAAAGGTTGTGGTTCTTGGTGAACATCATATGTTGGGTAATCTAAGCTTTTCATGAGGTGAAGAATGGCTTTCAGCTGGGAGGATGATGTTGGGTCAGATCAATGGGTTGTAATCTCTCTTCACCTTTCTATCAATAAAGCTATTTGAGTTTTCCTCCACATTCTTGTATGTTTGAGTTGATATATGCATTTGTGTGGTCAATATATATCTGGTCCTATATTGTTTATGATCATAGATCTCTGTGCTTAGATGGTATCATGTTGCTTTGACTTTACAGGTGCTCTTTGAAGCAGGGCAAGCAAGGAAGGAGCGGCAAAGATCTTTCAGAGGGGAGAGGGAATAAGCAAGGAACCAAGCGAAAGATTGAGGTTGGTATTCTCTGCTTCTCTACTATCTACTTCTCATAAAGGAAAACAGAAGTAACTTTAGTTTGTTTGTTTCTAAGATAGCTACCTGTCTTAGTGGGACTAACAGCTCTGAATGGACACTATATTTCCCGATAACAAAATGGTGACTCCATTGGGGAGCGAATAACTTGTTTGCTTGTTTATATTTGTTTTCTTTATAAACTATAGATGGAGCCTGAAGTTAAGCGAGCTAGCCTTCAAACTGCATTTGTTATGCAAGTGCAAAGTAGATCAATGCTGCTTCAGTCCATCTCTAGGTTTTGTTTATAAACTGAACAATTGATTTGCAAACATCCTAATTGCCCTGGTGGTGGCTCAAGTAACCTCATTAGATCAGCCCCTATGATTTTCATTTACTGGCTATCATTAGCTCGGCCTACATCCCTGAACTAAGCTGCAAACTGTGACCAAAAACCAAGTTGAAGTCTTGTCCCTGGACCATTGCACCTTCTTCTCTTGGCAATCTAGATGCATCGCACCTCCCATGTGTAGTAGGTGAGATGCATCCCTGTTTCCTTATGTTATAGGTGTGATGATCAGATAAGACTATTTATGCCTCCATATTTTGGTTTTCTCTTCACTCTCTTCAGCTTTATTCTGGAGTTTTACTATCTGTGTTCAGTATACCACTATGGAAACTCCCTTCCATTGCATTATTTATCCTCCATTGTACAAAGAATTGTAAATGTTTTTATGTATTTTTCACCATTTACAGTTCTCCTTTACAAAGAAGTAGCTTAATCGAACTGTCGTCTTTTGATTTGGAAGTGTCGCAAGCATTGTTTTCAGTCAAATAAAAGAATACTACTCTTCTTGATGGTTGATTACACTGTTACTCTTGTATTTGATTTGAATTAATAGTATTTCAAGTGTTAAAAGTAGTTTTCAATTCAAAATCGCAAAGTGTCGTCATTGTCTTCCTTTCATCTTTTGAAGAGAAAATTGTTAGTACTGTCGCTTTGAAAAGATAATTCAGATTTGTACTTAGCATTCTTTTTATCATTCACACATTAAGAAAGCGGAAAACAAATACATGCATGTGCATTTGCATTTAGACTGCTTATTGATTTTGATTTAGGACAGTGCATCTAGTGTGTGCTCTCTGCTCTATGTTGAAACAATCTCACTTCTATTTCCTTAGTAGCTAGTATTTTCATTGCAAAAAGAAGAATAAACATCTCAGATTGCATTTTAGGAATTGTATATCTACATCACGCGGTGAACCTTAAAGGAAAACTTCTTAAGAAAAATCAACTGTAAAATAAATTCAATGAACATAAAAATGCTTTGGAACCTAACGCACAACATTTAGAAGTCTAGGCTAGAGACGTATTCTGGCGTCGTAAAACTTGGTAATTATCGCTTTCATCGTAGGTTGGGTGATTCCTCCTCTTTGAGATGACAAGTGCCAGTACGAACTTGTGCTCCCATGTACCGTCGAGTATATATTAGGAGATCACAATAGGCTATATGCTTTATCCTTAGGAAGCCATGTCTGTCACCCTATCAATCGCAATGCATTGAACACAGCATTTGGGAAGATTGACTGCTGTACCGTAAAAAGTATTCTGTAGTTTGGTTTGGTAATCCCTCTATCTAGATTTCCAGAGTAGTCTCTTTCATTCCTTTTCAGACTCCTTGAAGGAAAAGGTCCATCTGATCACTTGTCACTTTAGGCTCATTAAAAATCGAAGGCAACTAGAGTCATATTTAGCTTTTTCTCGACTCTTAAAAATTGAAAAAGCAAGTTGTGTCAAAGCGTCTAAAATTCATTTAATTCAGAATCACTTTTTCCCCTTTTTTTTGAGTTGATCAAGTAATCCATAATCGTGGAAGAAATTCAATCAAAACCCCATCATTCGCAGAGACTAACGAGTCAACCGTCTTTGACTCCAGAAACGAAACTATTCCGGACCAAGTGAACTTGTTTAACTGGATCAAAGTCTCTTGGTTTGCTTGGAATTTGTGTTCCAACATCCTCAGAGACTCCAGTTACTCCAACTATTTATGGTATCCCTGCCTCTACAGAAGAAGTTCTGCATTCACAAGAGGACATTAGAATTGATCCTAGTGTAATGGTAAACACTTCTATTCCTAAACTGGCTCCATCTATAGTTGACTCAGAAGGTGTTATCCCTCCAACATCTGTTGTTGTAGAGTCTATACCTTCTTCGGCACCAGAAATATTTGATGGACCTGACGGTCTAACTCTCCCACCTAGATTGATTGCTATAGAAGATATTGAGGAGGATCTTCCAACCAATACTCCATCGCATTTTGGAGTTGGGATCACCCTATATCCTTCTTCGTCAGAAGTCAGTCTCCCTCCATCGCAAGTTCCTATAGAATCGCTAGGAAATCTTTTGGATAGACTCGATATGTCTGAACAACTATCAACATCCAGGACTATGTCATCTAACGCAGCGGTATCAGAACCTCTTGTTGCTACTCCAACAATGTTCGCTAGTGTACCATCTGTCCCGACTAGCTCTCAACCGCTGGATGGAGTCCACCCAGGGACTGTTTCGACAGTATGGTCTGTTCCCGTTTGTTCATTTGGAATAATATCTGGAATCTCTTATGTTGGGTCTCAGCAAATTGATCCTTCACAACATTATCAATTTGGGCAGTCCAGTCTCCAAAGGCCAATTTTACCTTCGAGCACTGGATTACCACCATATGGGGGACAATATTCCCTTTCATTGTTCCCTCAGGGAGAACAACCATATGAGAGTTCACAACAAAATTCAGGTCATGCTGGAATTACATCTAGTGGTTGGGCTCCAATACTGCCTCAGCAACCAAGAGTTGTATACTCAATGCAACCAAGTCTACCTGTGTCAAGTATACCCACTACACTGGCTATTGTGACGGTGTCGCAAGTACAAGCCTTGCCTGTTGTATGCCAACCTCAAGTTTCTCAGGTCGTAATACAACAACCTCTTGTCTCCATGACACAACTACAATCACCGATTAGTAGCTCCCTAACCGGAGTGACCTAGGTTCAAATGGGTACTATTACCCCTCATCTTGGTCAAATAGGCAGTATTGGACAACAGCAAATGGCTTCACAACCATGGCTGGTACAATATCAACAACCACAATTCCAGCAAGCTTACCAAGGACCTGAGCAGCAAAGCTTTGCAAGTAATGGGCAGCCGTATATTCAAAACGGTCAATCGTATCATAATGGTTATGCCCATCAGCCTTACCAAAGTTATCAGCATCAAGTACATTATGCTGGTATGCAAAGACCTGCTACTCAAGCGATCCCATCTTATCCCAGGTATGCTTCACCGAACCTAAATCAAAATTTGCCCTTCGTGGTTACTTTAGAGTTACCGGATCTAAATTGGCTAACAAATGATCCAATTTCTTGTGCCCCTTGGTGGCTGGCGATTCCTCGTAAACTTCCGTCAGGTATTCCTAAATTTAATGGAAATCCGAGTGAAGACACATCGAATCATGTGATGAGCTTTCATATGTGGTGTTTGTCCAACACTCTCAATGATGATTCAATTAGGATTTGCCTTTTTCAGAGAATGTTAACTAGTCTGGTAGTGAAATGGTACATAGAATTGCCTAGAGCTTTGTTTGATAACTTTAGCTCCCTTGCCACCACCTTTTTAACCCATTTTCAGTTACCCATAAGGTACGAAACAGGAACAGAGCTTCTTACCAATTTCAAGCAAATCATGGCCACTCATATCTATGATCATATTCATGACTGGCGACATCATCGTAGAATGGTAAAAACATATGTTCCTGATTAGCTGCTAGTTGAATGGTTTATTAATTCATTGTTGCCTTCTATTACAGAAGATGTGGCAAAGGGAGGGGTCGTCACTGAAGAGCAAGTCATTGCTCGTGCGCAATATCTAGACTTGATCTATACTTAGTCTGGCATGCTCTACGACAAAATCCCTGATGCTCCTAGACCAGAATTTTCCATTCCTCCTCCTCCTAAATCAAACAAAGACTCTCATGCCGGTGATGGCATGATAGGTACGACTAGCACGAAAACCATAAAGGCTACATCAAAAAAAGCTTGTATGGTTTCTAGTCCAAATGCAAATGAAGAACTTCTCGACTCGGAGGTAAATGTCGTGTCAACTGGTGAAGGCAAAGAATAGAAGAAACCAGGAGAAAAGAAGAAAAAGAAAGGGAAAAAGAAGAAACAGGAGGAGTCGTCTCCTGAAAAATCTTCTGCAAACCCTTTTGGAGAAAGGAAACCAAGTCATCCATGCTTTAGATGTGATGAGGATCATTGGACAAAAGACTATCCACATAAAGCTAAGCTTAGGAAACTCTTAAAGAATTCAAAAACCTCAACGGTATTGATTGATCCGTTTCCAAACCCAGGAACCAATCTGGTTGCTAGTGACAATGCTTCCCCATCCCAAGTGCTTATGTTGTCTATTTCAAAATAGCAAAATGATGCTTTGATATCGACAAGGAACAAAGATTACGAGAATCCACAACTATCAAACAACAAGGCTACTAATCAACCTAGTAGTTCGACAACAACTTCGACCGAAGTTGTGCCACCCATCATTCCTGAGCTAATGATAAAGCCGCCAAAGGGAGTAGTACACAAATCGACATTTAATCCTTGTGCCAGAGCAACATAGAATTATAATATAGTATAGTAACTGGCCCAATCGCCATCCTCTATGTCGACACTTGAGGTACTACAAAATTTCCCCTCCCAGAAGTAGGCTCTATTATCAGCAATAGGTGGGATTGACCTAGCAGATTCCAATCTTGTGGCCTTTAATCATAAAGGATATGACCCACAGTTACCAACTCAGCTCGCTTTCCTCATTCAAGTGAAAGCCCTCAACAAAACTGTTCATTGAACAATTATTGATGAGGGGGCATCTACATGTATTACGTCAATGAGTTTCTGGAAACATTTAGGCTCACCACCCTTATCACGATCGTCAACGACGTTAAAAGCATTTGATGGATGAACATACACTCCATACAGGATTTTAAGTAACTTGCAATTCGAAATGGGAGGACAAACAGTAGAAATTGATGTCGATGTTATCAATGGAAACCTCGATTACAACATCCTACTGGGAAGGCCCTGGATTTATGCTATGGCTACAGTTGTGTCAACATACTTTAAAAAGATTGCATTTCCTTTTCAAGGAGGAATTATAATAGTTGATCAACAAACCTTCCTCCCCAATAGTTCACAAGTTACAGGAAGCATTCCAATGATCCATGGAAGCTCTCAATCACTTCAAAATGTTAGAGTAGGCCTCCTAAAGGACACTGCCTTAATGGGTACTTTCGCCCTACCACCTCCGAGTAATCTGGAGGAAGTGACCACAGTGGAAACCTGCAATATGATATATTCTATATCTAAAAGATTCAGAGGATTCCTGAACATTTTGTCAGCATGGATCATTGCCATTTTAGAAATATTGTAATAATCAATTTTCTTGGCCTGGGGGGCAAACCCAAATCAATGCTCATCAAGCGTTTGGATGGATAGGTCTAAGGAATATGGTAGCTCTACAGATCCTTGGTCGCATGTACATTCTACAGACAAAGGAATCATTCAGTCAATGATGATAGGAGAGGCACCGTGGGAAGATCACCACCATCGTTCCCATCTTCCAAATTACCACGAATATTATTCCAGCGACCTTAATCATCCTTTAGTTTTTTATTTTCTATCAAATATTGTAAATACGGTGGATTCCGAGAACAATTCTTATCTCGTGTCAACCTCGTTAAAAAATGGAACGAGTAATGAGGATAGTTCTTTTACTGTGTTAACCTCATTAAAAAATGAAACAACTCCCTTTCCAACTCAAGTCTTTCAAATATCTCAAAGGTAAACCTTCATTCCAACCACCTTGTTGAATGCAATGAAGCTTGGGGGGCATGCATGTCGATTTGCATCACTATGTTGGGGGCATGCGAACTTATAACAAGCATAGTTTTTCATTTCAAGCTTGTGTGAACATGAAATCAAATCTAAGCATATGTTGTCTCATGGTTCAAGCTCATTAAAAAATGAACCAAGGCAAGTAGTGTTACCACTGGGTTCAAGCTCGTTAAAAAATAAACACGCCACAAGCAGTTTTACGTGAAGTTCAAGCTCGCTAAAAAATAAACCTAGCAACGAGCAGTTTTACACAAAGTTCAAGCTCATTAAAAATTAAACTTAAGAAATGAGCATATGTTACATCAGAGTTTAACCTCATTAAAAAATGAACCAACCTCCGATAAATAACCATTGTGAACGCATTATCATTAGCTTTTGAGCCTTTGTCGTGTTCTTACCATCACCTCCACTCTGTTTTTAGTTGATAATACGCCTCCATTTGATTGTTTACCCCTTTTGAGGAACAGTTACGACGAGTGATTCTGTTAGCCATCTTCTTTACACTACCATGATTGGAAAGTTCCAAACCTTACCTGGAACCAGCTGTTGCCCGAAAATATCACTCATTCCTTGAAAAACGAGTTTCCTTTAAGCTCTTTTCATCTGACTCGTAAAATATGAAAAGATTGCCAAGGAATTGGCCTCTCCAGCGTGTTAAAATGATCGGAAGTGCTATCCCCCCTCTAGATTTTAATCTTTTTGGACCTGAGGGATCATTACACAAAACGATCGAGTGGTTGCCTTGTTCGGCTTGTTAAAACTATCGAAAATTCATCCCTTTCATATTATTTTATACTTTTTCGGACTTAAGGGATTATATGACGAAAAAGGATTACTGGAGTTTCCTTTCCGTCCCTTTTCAGACTATCTCAAATTGAAAAAGGACCGATTTATCTTTGTCGTTAAACTCATTAAAACCAATAGTGACAAACTTGTCCAAGCAAACAAGAACGAGTTTCACTGTCTCTAGGCTCGTTAAAACATAGCGACGAGTTTGCCCGAAGGGAAAATTATAGAACAAGCATATGTTATCCTCCTCAAGCTTGACAACAATAAAGAGGTACTAGTCAGCAATGACCGGGGAAAAATTGGGAAGAAAACTTAAAGAAACTTTATTGGTAGCAAGTCACTCTTGAACATGACACTTTCACTCCATCACGATGATTGAGTCAGGTTGGGTTATTCCGTTCACCGGTCATATTACCATTGGTCCACCAAACCATCCATTTTTTGGGTTAACGCTACCAATCCATTTCAGTGTCACCGATAGTTTCAAGAGAAGTCGCTCAGAGAATTCACCAACCTAGCTTGTGTCTCATCGACTGCAATACCTCACGCTTCATTCTTTCATGAACGCCACCCTGAACCCCATATCATCAGATTGTTTTCACCTCCACAAAATCATTTGCTCTGTTCCATGTCGTAGATGTGGGATTCATTAAGGCCCTCCTACGATGAGTCACTTCTTGTCGACATCAACTCATTATCCAAGAAGT